>WBZZ01003619.1:5000-48715 GCA_019918135.1 Paulinella micropora
TCAACAGGCTTACACAAAGTTAATCAAATCTCGGTTGAAAAAGTTTTAGAAAGATTGTCAGCAATATTTCAAAGCAACGAAAGTCTTTATATGGACGAGAACGGAATAAACTTTGATAAATTAAAGTTTGTGTTGAAATCTGTTAAAATGCCTACTGGAGGGACAAGGCTACAGGTTTTGAACAAATTGGGTATATAAAGAAAGAAAGGAGTAATCTGTATTACTAACAGCGATAACTTATGCTTAGCACGAGCAATCGATGTAGTCAAAGCAAAAATTGAAAAACATCAAAAATATTCACAAATTATGCGAGGACGAAAGATACAGCAGGAAATGGCAGAGGCTTTACACGATGAAGCGAAAGTCATTAAGGATGTGTGTGGAATACCAGAAATTAATACATTCGCTAATCACATTAAATACAATCTGGTTATTGTTGAATTCCCTGACAAAATCATTTATAAAACAGATCTACTTGATGCGAACGGCGAACGGCTTACTATAACTAACATGAAGTCTATGCTAGGAAAGGAAAACTTCTGCGAGTTGTGTCTAAGGGGATACCAAAAAAGACACGCCTGTGAAGCCAAATGTAGTATCTGTGAAACCCATGGATGTAAGGGAATAAACGACAAGAGCCAGTGGAAAGAATGTGAGCGGTGTAATAGAAAATTTCCAAACACTGAATGCTTTAATAATCACATGACTACAAACTGCGATGTTAAAGCGAAATGTAAATCGTGCGGTCTTAATTACAGGAAGAAAGATGAACACAAATGCGGATATGCGAAATGCCGAAATTGTAAGGAACTGAAACCGCTTGAACACCAATGTGAAATAGACCAAAAAGAAATCTTACCGCCGTCAGAGCAATACATATTCTTTGACTTTGAAGCGACACAGGACACAGGCGAGCCAGTATTACGATGCGAAGGAACCGCCAGTAATTCACAAGAACATTCAAGATTTCTGTAAATGGGCTTTTGACCATAAGCACAGCGGATTTACATTTATCGCACACAATGCCCGCGGTTATGATTGTCAGTTTATTCTTAAGTGGTTGGTTGATAATGGTCAAACTCCATTTGTAATTTATGAGGGCGGTAAGATTATGATGATGACACTTAAGAAGTATTGGTTCATAGACAGCCTAAGTTTTCTTACGATGCCATTGTCAGACTTTCCAAAGACATTCGGGCTTACGGAACTTAAGAAAGGTTTCTTCCCGCACTTCTTCAATATGGAGAAAAATAGAAACTATGTAGGTGTAATGCCACATAAGAAACATTATGGCTACGACACGGTGCGAGGAGATAAACGAAAGGAATTTCTTGAATGGTATGACGAACAAGTGAAAACACATAACCAATTTGATATGGCGAAGGAAATCGCAGAGTATTGTCATTCAGATATTGATATACTGAGGAAGGGTTGTATAGATTTTAGAAATCAGTTTCTAGAGTTTGGTATTGACCCTTTTCAATATACAACTATCACGATTTGTGTTATGGCGCTGTACAGTGATAAATTTATGCCAGAAAATTCAATTGCGATATTGAAAACGGAAAAACAAAACAGGACGACTTCTAGGGCTTGTGTAGAATGGTTAGCATACAGAAGCAGGTTAGACAAAACCGATATTAAAGACGCATTCAACGGAGGTGAAAAAATGTTTCAACTCGGACAATCTCGTGTGTATGTAGATGGATGGGACGAGAAAAACAAAACCGCTTATGAGTTTTACGGGTGTCATTGGCACGGATGCGATAAGTGTTGGAATAGCAATGCTCTGAATGTGAAGAAGAATAAGACAATGGGCGAACTATACAAGGAAACAATGAGAAGAGAAAAACAACTTAACGAACAAGCGAAAGTAATAAGTATCTGGGAGTGCGATTGGAGCCTGATGAAAACCAGTGAAAGACTGGCAGAGGATACAAACGAACGAATTACGGAACAAGAAGGACTAAACCCACGAGAGGCAATGTTTGGAGGTAGAGTAAATGCTCTGAAATTATATTGGAAATCACGACATGATAATGAGTATGCGAAATATATTGACATATGCTCACTTTATCCGACCGTGATGTATTACGACCTTTATCCAAGTGGGCACCATATAATTATTAGACCGAATAATGACGACGAAAGAAAAAATATGAAAAACAAAATTATAAACAGAGAATATTTCGGAGTGGCTAAGATGCTACCTCCGAGAGGCTTACTACACCCAGTCTTACCGAAGGCGGATAGAGGTAAGATGATGTACTACTTATGCGATAAGTGCGGAATGACAGAGCAACACGGCGAATGTAAGCACACAGATAAAGAACGAGCAATAACGGGCACATGGGCAACTCCAGAAATTTACAAGGCCTTAGACAAATAGTATAAGTTAATAAAAGTATATGAAGTATGGCACTGGAAAGAACAAAGCAGTAGCCTATTAAAAGAATACATAAAGACATTCTTGAAAGTAAAACAAGAGTCCAGCGGATACCCCGCGGGATGTAATACGGAAGCAGAAAAACAAAATTACATAAACAGCATGGAAGTTAAAATGGGTGTTAAGATGGACGAAAGGAAAATATTCAAAAACGAAGGACGGAGAGCAGTTGCTAAGTTGTGCTTGAAATCTTTATGGGGCAAGTTTGGACAAAAACAAAATAAAACACAGAACAAATGATAAAGGATAAAGAATCCTTATACAAACTATTGAACGATAAATCAGTGGATAATGTAAATATTAACATAATTAACGACCAAATTATAGAAGCCAGTTATGACTTAAAACAGGACGCGGTGAGCGACCCGATTAAAACAAATAATGTAGTTGCTTTATTTACTACATGCCACGCGAGAATGAGACTTTACAATATGATGGACATATTAGGTAATATGATATTGTATCATGACACAGACAGCGTAATATATACGACTAACAAAGAAATTAATCAGGTAGAGACAGGCGATTTACTGGGAGATTGGACTGATGAATTAAAAGGAGCGAAAATAAAAACCTTTGTGGGAGGTGGACCGAAGTGTTATGGATACTTATTAGATAATGGAAGCCAGTATGAAAGTAAAAGGATTAAGTATGAACTATGAAACGAAAAAAGCATTGAATTTACCAAATATGTTAAGTGTAATAAGTTGCGGGCTGGGTATTACGAACACTGAATTATTTGAGAATGGTAAAAATGAACTGGCTGAATTGTTGGAGACTGATGAAGAATTACGGATTGCTAAGCAAATTGAGAAGTCTGGAAAAGTAGTTATAGTAGAAAACAACAAGATAACGCGAGACAAACAAAAGAAAAAAATAACGAGTGAATACTTAGAAAAGATATTTAGTTTTACATATACGAAGAGACAAGTTATTGGAATTGTAGAGAATGCGATTGAAACTAGACCTTTTGGATATTAAAAAATAAAATATTAATTAATTAATTTTTTTCCATAAAATTTTTTTACCAGTCTATATATAGACCAATGACCACCCTCACTAGACTATGTGAAAAATTTGGAAAACTTTCAATTGAGAAGAATAAGGAATTCTTTTCAGTAAGAGATGTTCAACAGATAATTGATGAGGAAATTAAGGCAATTGAAAAAAGTAGAGAAGGAAAGCCAACCGATGTTTTTCCGTTTGGTAAGTATCGCGGGAAGAAGGTTTCAGATATTGCTACAATTGACAAACCATATCTTGAATGGGTTATGAAACAGCCGTGGTTTGATAAATTTACAGACATTAAAAGTGAAGTAAAAAAATATTTATAATAAAATTATTTTGCTAAAAGATTTTTTAAAATCTTTGTATATGATGACTGACTTGACCACCAAACAAGACTACTTAAACGAAATTGAAAAATGGAACATTGACAGCGAAATTAAAAAGCCTACGATTAAATGGACTAAACCTGACATTGTATCTTTCTATGAGCAACACAAGCCCCGCGACGACAATGTGAAAGTAGTTATTCCTTCGACCGAGGCCATACAAAAAATAATAAATGACGAACCAAGCACTCCTTTTAAGGCAACTGATTTACAAGAGAATGGAATTACCGAAATCAAGGCAAATGTAGGTGAAGAGATAGCGAATGCTACAGACGAAGTATGTATAGCAAAAAAAGATGTCATTCTTCAATATGGAAAATATGCACACAAAAACATTGAAGATGCAGCCAAGATTGATAAACCATACCTTGAATGGCTAGTTTAACAGCCATGGTGCCAAAATGTTGATGACATAAAAAAATTCTTTGATATTTTGTTCTGACTTCGTCATCACAAAACACAAACACCTTTGGTGTGTTGTGACGTGGTTTCACCACTCACATCGCTTTCCGTTTTATTTTTTATATTTTTTTCGATATTTGTTGAAGACGTAGTCTGAAACAAATATCACTGGTCTTCTATGAAGTTAGCGATAACATTAACATTTGAACCATTATTAGCAGTAGGGACGGATTTTTGTGCAAAAGTCAATACGTCACTAGGAGACAGATATATATCATAATTTCTAAGATTCATTTGTTGAGTTGATTGAGAATTTACGTAAAGTTTAAAAATTGTTGTTCCGTTGGCAACGGCACTCGCCTTTGTATCAGTATCTACAATTGAATACTTAGTATCAACATCTGCAAAACCTGCTCTAGTTAGTGTTCCATTCAATACCATTCTTACTACACACGCCTTACTATCTTCATTCGTAATACTTATTAACGTGGGATAAACATTTGAATAATTTGTTAAATTAGCACCGCCCGCATCAAATGTTGCTTTATTCATGATACTAATAATAGGGCTTTCAGTTGTGTTTGCTGCTTTACTTCCTTCCACTTCGTTTGTTATACTTGTGTTTATTGTATTACTTCCTTCAATAAATAATCCAACACTCGCTGTTTTAAGAGTTTGAATTCCGGTAGCAGCATCATTCCTCATTAGTGCAGTAAATGGTAAAGTAGTGTTTCTTAGACTTACACCTGTGTTGGCATTCGCATACTTAATAGTATGGACTAATTGAAATTCGCCTGTTGTAGGATTTTCAATAGAAAACCTTATAACACCAAAGCCTAAATATTGAAATTGAATTTGGAATACATTTCCTTTACTCCAATCAATAACAGGCATATCTTTTGTTCCATTGCACGGGTCATCCCAGTTTGCTTGTAGAATATAAGTTGTTGCTCCTCCTTTGGCATGTAGAATACTCATCCAGACATTAGTTTTATAAAAATAAAAACCATTTGAAAAATCACTTTCACTAATTCCTACACACGAATAATAGGATTTTGTGTCATCATTGTCCATATAGCAGTGAAGCGACCAACAACTCCCATACCCGTCCGATATTTTATTCTTCTTTTACTTGTTAGGATAGCATTCGCCGTGTTATCGGCTTGAGTTTTTAATTCTGCCATATTATTCAAAAATGACACAGAAGATTTTGTTTCTGTTTTAGTCCATACCCTTGTATTAATAGTTGAACAACTTGAGTTAATTGTCCAACTAGTGTTTCTCCAAAAGCAGTTTTCATATTATCAGTTTTAATACCACCATCATATCCTACTTTGAGATGTATAAAATCTCCGTCTGGATTTTGTGCGATTAAATTTCTCTGGTGAGACACATTGTATATAAAAAATCGCTCGCGATTTTGCTATGTAAAAAATTTGCCTGCAAATTTTGTTGTAACACAAACGAGTTTGTTTATATAACGAGTTTATATATATATAAAAAAATTATTTAAATCATTGATATTTTATTCAGAAATATATTCATATCCATTAAGAAATAGTAATAACATTCGCCTTCACTTGAACCTCTCGCTGAGTGATAGCCAGAGTGTAATGATTGAGACCAACATTTGCAGTAGTAGCCATCATCTCCCAGCGTCTCTCTTGAGAAAGGTGAAGCCCACTAATTTCATTCTGGTCTTTACTCCAAAGCGGGCGAGTGTTGTCAAATGTATCCACCCAGAACCAGTTGTATTGATAGACATTGCTATTTACCAAAGCACTGCCTTCAATCTTATTTTTTAGATACATGTAATCTTCAAGGGTTGTATTAGCACTGCTAATATTAAATTCTTGAAGTCTAGACCTGTCAAGGGTAGTATAGAAGGAAGTAATCTTTGAACCATTCCTATTATCGTTATCATACGCGGTATTCTTTGTTTCTTCATTATTGAATGCCGAATGGTAAATTTTCTTAATTCTCCGTCCGCGTCCTCTATCGAACCTCATAATAATGTTCTGACTTGTAGATGCCTGAATTGTGTTTTTGTATGAGTATGGGTAGTCAATCGTAAAGGACATACCTTCGGCACTGCTCACTTTTTGTTGAATAGACTGGATAACATCAGGGTTTGTTTCAACCGCTAGAAACAAGTTTAAGTTTGTAACCTGCGAATTAGTGGTGCAAGGAAAAGAACCTTGATTTGCTGTATTAATAGTGGTAGCAAGACCTGTATTAGCATCAACACCACCAACGTGATAAACAGTTCTATTACTAGCAGCCCAAACAATTCTCATGGTCAGAATTTCAGGAAACATAATAGTCTTAAGTGCGAAAATAGTATTGTAAATCATAGACAATGGAATCTTCACGAAAATAAAGGGGTCCGTGTTAGCACCACCAATACCTCCCTCAAGATACTTCGCCTCAGTGTATGAAACATTCACAGCAGACAAAGCACCCGCTCCAGTTGTCAGCAAAGTATCATCATGTCTTCGTGCATTAAGTGATGGAGGAGCGATAGCCCCAGCAATAGCATTACCAAAACGGTTTAATGTCGCCTGAAGGTGACCATCGGTATCAATACTACCCGCTACAGTCGCTACACTTGCCTGTTGACCAGCATACACGTTAGCAGTAAAGGCTGTTGTAGCACGTCCATCAGCATTACACTTTTGAAGCATACACCCAGCACCAAAACCTGCTCCATGGTTCTCAAGTGCCAAAAAGTCCTTCAATGAAGTCTCAGGCTTCCAAATCATTTTCGCAATAGTTCCGACATTATTCAAATCACACAAATAAACACCGCTACGGGTTTGAAGTTGAATCTGTCTAATCATACTCAAACAATCCATAAAAATACGATTGTGTCTATCAGCAATTCCTGAAGCACCTGGGGCGTAAGTGAAACTCAGCACTGACTTTGCCAAGTTAAATGGGCGACTGATAAGGTCGAATGTGCTTTCCTGACCGCCCGCTGAAGTAACAACAACATTTCCTGCTCCTTCGCGAGGAGTAAGTTTGTTTAACCGATACGAACCGCTGATATAATCAGTCTTACTGAAGTCTAATTCTCCGCCGTGTTGAGTTGGCATTTTTGTTTTTTTAGGCAGTTGTGAAAATTAACTAATTCACCAGAATATATTTATAGAAAAAATAAATAATTCTAAAATTAAAATTAATTACCATACCTAAATTTTAGCAAATTGAAAAACGATGTAAATAAATTAAAATAATTAGTCTCTCTGTAAATTAATGATGTCATAACAATACTAACCCATTAAGATTTATAGCCTGATCGTTTTCGTCTGTAAGATAAAACCTATATACATTATTTGAACTGGTTGATAATTTCTTACCATACTCAGACCCACTTCCGTCGTATATAATGGCTCCAAATGGAATTTCGTTGGCTGTGTATATTTCTTGTAGCACGTGATTATCTCCTTTACCAACTAAGTCTGATTGAAGATACAGAGTTTTTTCACCAGTTAGAATAATTACATTTGGTGATTTAATAAAATTATTAGCAAAGAAATATGTTGAATTTCTATCAAACCCCATAACTTCGTGAATACGAGTTTCGCCGTCAAATATAAACCGCGGTTGAATACCGACATTGCCAGATACACTGAAAGTTAATTTGCCGTCTTCAGGGTCCATGTTTGTGTTGTTAGTTATTGTGTATGTGTAATGGTTGGGGCTGTCTGCGGTTAGCACCTCTGCCAGTTTATTTTTTAAATTGTTCATTGTGTAGTTTCCTTCAGGTATCGTAATTAAAGTCTCATATCTGTCTTCGCTAAGTGTAAAGGTACTATTATATGGTGAGGCCACCGAATAATATGACTTCGGAATGTAAATGTGTAATATTTTACAATGTGTGGGATTGTCTAGCCCCTTCATATTGACTTCGTTTGTAAAGTCGCTGTCTAGATCTGTGCCAGTTATCCTATTTTTGCTATTTATGTAATAGATACCCGAACTTCTTCCTCCCTTGTAGTCCATTTTATATTATTAAAGGTAAATATTTTTTACAAAAAGGTGTCAAAACCATACCCATTCTGTGCTTTTAATTTTTCCGCTTCTTCTTCTTTCAAGTCTGTATAACCACTGGCGAATTTAAACCTGTTGCCTTTCGCCCGCTCAATTAAAAACCTCATACTATGCCATCCACAAATTGAGGAAGTATCAGATTGTTGTTTTACTTGATTAACCTTCATTAACAAATCACTATCGGGATGACTTTTATCTATTAGCTTTTTCATTTGTTGTTGAAAGTCTTCTGTTGGCTCGTAAAGTGCTAATGGGTCATAGACTTCAACACTCCTGTCTTTATCTAGACTTATCCATACGGCGATCCAATTAGACCCCGCTTGTTTGTGATTGTCCAAATATATAATAAATCCATATCGCTTTCTGCTTCCTGGCTTCAACTTGTAAATTTCATCACTGGCTATCGCTCCGAGATACCATCCATATTTTTTCATTATGTCATCTGTTTCATTAGTCATTAGTCCCCGCCTCTCTCCCTCTTGCTGTGGCTCGGGCTCGGGCTGTTGCTCATCTGGCTGTGGTTGCTCTGGCTCCTCTGGCTGTGGTTGCTGCGGCTCAGGCAGTGGCTCTGGTTGTGGCTCTGGTTGCTGTGGCTCCGGTTGCTGTGGCTCCGGTTGCTGTGGCTCCGGTTGCTGTGGCTCCGGTTGCTGTTGCTCATTTCTACATTTATTTATAAGAACATTAACATAATCTTTTTTCTCATTGAATGAACCCATTCTTTTCATGATAAATACTTTTTAATGTTTTCTACGGAAAACACTTTATTAATCAAATCTTCTAAACCAGTTCCCGTTTGTAATCCCAAATATTCTGCGAGTTTCTTTTTTACTTCATTCTTTTCATTTCCTACATTTATTTTATGTTCTACGATTTTGTCTATTATCCATGATGCCCTTTGGTTCCAACCTTTAACATCGTAGCCTTCATTTTTAAGTTTTTCCCTTAATGCTTCACCAAGAATTTTAATAGTCAGTTTTTTTTCAATATTACTATTTGACAATCCATTCTTTAACATTGCTTTGTATTTAGCCTCCTCTAGTCGGTTTCCTAAATTTTGGTTCATCTTTTGAGCCTTTTTATTGGTTTCTTCGGCTTGTTCAAGGTGTTTTTTAACTTCTTCTATTTTGGAGCCTAAATTCATATATTTTCTTATATCCTCTGCTAGTTGTATTTTGCATTCGTCTCTTAATCCGCTCAGGAAATCATCACCATAACCAGCATCTCTAATCAACTTTTCCGCCTCGTTTAGTTCTAGTGGATTTACCGCCTGAACTTGTGGTGCCTGATATTGTGCTTGTGCCTGAACTTGTGGCTGTCCCTGTTGCGGTGGCATAATATATTGATATGGTGGTGGCGGTGGTAATGCTTGTATCCTATTTTTTCTGTCTTCTTCATATTTTACATATTCTATGAGTTTTTGCTTCCTTCTTTGTTCTCTGGCTTTTTGTTCTTGTCGTTCATTAATATCCGCTAGTTCTCTTTTATGTTCCCTGTCCTTTATTTCTTCTTGTTCCTCGGCATCGGCTATGTCTTTTCTTTCTAGCCTTTTCTTTTCTTCTTCTATCTCATCCTTTTCTTCTTTTCCTTTTCTTCCTGCTCGTGTATCATGTCATATTTTTTCTGTAGGTTGCTTTGTATCTGGTTTCTGTTCTCGTGTTCAAGACGATTGAAATCAGATTTGATTATTTTTTCTCTTGGTTTGCGATTAACCCTTTGCGACTTTGGTTTACCAATATATTTTAAAAACAACTTAACGATTTGAAGTGTGCTCATATCATTTGTTTTCTTACCAAAATTAAGATAAAATAATTTTTTACCCTTCTGGATAATATAAGGTCTCCCACTCTTATTTCTATACACTCGTGGGGGTCTTACCTTAGGTTTCCTTGTTTTTTTAATTTTAGCAATCATTATATATTAACAAAAAAAATATTTCTAAATTTTAGAATTTGAAACAAATATTTAATGAAACTTTACAGCCCCTCCTCGTTGCTTACCATATCCGAGTTTTGATGCTGTAGCACTAACACTACCTGCGTAAGGCACCCCAATGCTACTCAATGCCCCAGCAGTTCTAGAGATTACCTTATTATCGCGAAGAAATTTATTAACAACCAAGGCCGTTTTCCCGACCTTTGCCCAGTTAATCTTTCCCCCCTTTTGTCCACATCCCTTCTTCTTAGTTTCCTTTTTCCCTCCCTTCTGTAGCATTGATGGATTGTATCCGATGTTATATCCTGATGGTTGTGAAATTATCACTGGCGATGGCATATATTAGAAAGATTTTAAAAATCTTTCAGCAAAAATAAAAAAAATAATTCTAAAAATATTATTTTAATCTGAAGTTGAAGTTTTTGCGAAGTTCATCATCAACACTTGAAACATAAAGAAAATTAAATCGTTCCTTTGTTGCTTCGTGATACTTTTCCAGAAAGTAGTCAAAGTCAAAATATAAGTTTAAATGCTTATACACGAGTTCCATTTTATCCTGAGACTGGCCCGGAAAGATTAATAAATAATCTAACTGCTTAATGGCTTCTGGCCGTAGGTCGTTCAGATACTGGCTTGACATAATAACCTTACTTTTATAGTGTCTGTTCTTTTTTAACAAATCGCTTACGGACTTATCTCTTAATCCACTTCCTAAACCGTCCAAAAAAAAACAACCTCTGGCGAAATATACTTGCTCGGTCTCTCTTTCTTCTCACCTCCTTCTTCCTTTTTCTTTTTCTTTCCGAAATAAAGAAATTGTGGTTTCTCTATTTCCACTTTGTCCTGTTTTATTTCTGCTTCGTGTTGCTCGTCCTTGTCTGTTCAGTTTGTCTAACTCATAATCAATGACATTCACCCCGTCTGATTTGAGAAATGTATAAATCGCCATTGGGTTTCCCCTGTTCTTAAAGTGCTTTACCATTGCTTTATAAATGTAGTCCTTGTGTATTGTTGAAGCAATAATGACAATACGGGTTTTTCTGTCTGTTGTCCGTTTCAGTATTTCAAAGAGTGCTGTCGTTTTCCCGCTCTTTTTTCTGGCTAGCAAAAATACATTGGCATACGGCTCATTGAATAATTTATAACCGTTCGCCTGTTTATTACCTTCACCATCCTGCTTAACTGGTCTAACCTTTACGTTATTCAACTTCTCCATCTTATATAAACGAATTGAAAATTCGTGCAAACTCTGTATTATCCTAAACATTCTAAGCATACAACAATTCGGCCTGCTAAATTTCCTGTGTCAATATTTCCGCTGTCAGTTTCAAGGACTTTAAATGTATATTGTCCGTCCGTCCATCCAACGACACCTAAATTATAACTGAGGTTTGAAATGTTTGCTATATTACTATCTGCAAATGTGCCAATAATTCCAATTCTGTCCATATAAAGAATTCTGGTTTTGGTTTCAGTCTGGTCGTTCGTATAATGAATAAACTTAACATTCATTTTTGGTTGGTGTGAATGACATTTGAATATTTTTATTAAATGTTTTGCTTCCCACAAAATCATTGCTCAGAAAAATAATCTTTTGGTATTTGTGCTCCGTCATTCTGACTACGCTTGCTTCGCCACTTCGTGCTTTGTGGTTAAAATATATAAATATAGATATAAGATGATAAAAAATTTATTATTATTTGTTGGGTCTGTGTTAGGTCGGACTGCCTGCGACTTTTACTCACGGGTAAGTGAAAAAAAAAATGAGAGTTGTGCTTATTGTATAAAGCAATGAATAGAAACTAAATTTAAATGCCTGTATAAGCCTATGAGTGATTGGTGTGTTAGTTTTGATGAAGCAATTCCTTTAATGTGTTCGGGTAGTGATGCTTCTTGGTATAAAATACACTTATATGAATGCTCACTTCTTTGAACTAGAAGGTGATGGAAGGCAAATTCCTATGAGTAAAGTCAAAATTCCGACATAAGTGTTAGCAACCTCACAAGGTAAGTTCTTTTCAGATAGCCTCACGATACAAGGGTTATAATGGCGATAATGATACCCATTTGAAATAAGTATTTAATAAGTTGGCTGTCGGTTGGTCTATTTTTTATACAACAACAATTCCAGTTATCTTCCAATTCGTGCTCTACTTTTTTCCCTCAGTCTTTAGTTCTACTTCAAGAACACGAGACTTTAATTCGGGAGATCCATAATAGGTGGAGGTCTGTGAAGTCTAGTTGTATTATTGTTCGACATTTGAAAAAACGACTGCTCGTATTTCTACTAATTGGTTGGTTTGGTCTTGTAGCATATTAAGTAAAAGTTTATTTTCTTTGTCTAAATTAACCACCTTTTCCGATAACTCCTGTGTGGCCTTAATTAACGGGGCGATAAACTCGGAATAACCTATACCATAACCGACATCACCACTATCAACACATTTAACATCTTCTGAATTAACACTCACACCTTTCAATTCGCATTCTTTTCTTTGCTTTGGACACGGGACCATAATTGTTTCTTTTATAAAACCGCCAAAATCTAGCATATTCATTTCTGTTAGTATGTCCTCTAATTCTTGTGCTATTAAGCCAGTTTTTTTAATCATCAATCATACGATAGCAGACTGGATTTAACTTATTAATAAAATCTAAGCCTAAGCATTCCTTTATATCTTCTTTTTTTCTCCTGTCTGAATATTGAATTGGATTAGACAATACCAATAATTGTCCATCGCTTGCTTTCAAAGACATTAAAGCAGTATTTGAACTATTCTCCCATATGAACCTACTCGTTGAAGAATTATTCACTCTAAATCTAAAAGCATAAGAAGTTAATCCTCCGCCTACTCCTGCTGGTGCTGTTCCTCCATTTAATGCTTTATTTGCTCCAGACTGAGACATATAAATCCCCCAGTTTGGATCAGCAGTATCCCATACAAATATTCCTCTCGCATTCATCCCGTCTGTTTGTCCTTGAATTCCTATTTTCGCTCCATTATTAGTTGTGGTCGTTAGCACCCCAGAATATGTAATTCCCGCATTCGCCGTTATTAATCCACTTGCTGTTAATGTTGTTGTTGATACCCCCGCATTTGCCGTTATCGTCCCACTCGCCGTTATTGCCTTTGTTGTTAATAAGCCTGCTGTATCAAGTTCAAGAGCCACAGACCAAGGAATAGCATTTCCAACGGTTCTCCCACTATCATACAAAAATCTAAGTTTGTTGGAAAATTTATTAATTAAAAAGTTTGAACTCGCATAACTTGATTTCCATCCCGCGCCATCTAAATAAGCATCAAAAGCAATATTTATGCTATTATGTCCTAAATTAAATAGTCCAAATGTAGGATATATATCTTCTGTTGTAATCGCTTGTATATGTGCTCCAGCATTATTATTATTAAAAGTCCCATACAATTCTAAACCCGCTGTCGTACCTATTCCTTTTGTTGTGTTTCCTATAATTATTGGTTTGCCTGTTGCTGTTGTTATTTTATCGCTTGCCGTTAATGTTGTTGTAGTCATGCCAGCAGTTGAAGTGATTGATGTTCCCGTTATTATTCCAGCACTTGTTATGTTGTTTGAGTTCATATCTAAGTCCCCATAAAACCGCATACCACCAACATTGTTAAAACGGACAATATCAGATGAAGCACTTTTATAATCCAAAAGTTTTGAAATATAAAGACCTGCTCCTTTTACATCAAATGCTACATTCGTGAATACATAACCTCTTTGGTTCGCGGTTCCACTTGTAGCAGTATTTAGTATTGCTCCATTTTGGTTTAATATCCGAGCCCCATTATATGTTATATTTCCACCATTAATGATAACTTGATTATTAAAATCAGCCGCTTGTGTTAAAGTTAGATATTTATCGTAGTGCTCGCCCCATTAAATGTTTTACTTCCTGCTATGGTTTGGTCTGTTGTTAGTTTTACATTCTGTATGTCTAATGTATCCACATAACTTTTGTTTGCTCCGTCCGTTGTTGCTGATGGTGTGGCTAAGTTTGTTATTCTGTTGTTGTTCAAACTTAATGTTGTTCCAGTTGCAGTTATAATTAAAGTGTTACCTGAATATAACTACGAATCAGTTATTTGTATCGGATAAAATGTCGCTGTTGCTATTTTCTGTGCTGCAATCATTCCTATTTTTGTATCAAAGGCGATGCCGATGCAGTCGAAAGAAGCAGGATTTGATGAACCACTTACTTCTAAAACTGATGTAAAATTTTTTTTGCCTGCTATGGTTTGGTCTCCTGTTAATTTAACCACAGAATTATCAAGAACAGAAACATCTACACCATCAACAAGATTCAATAGACCCAAATGTGGATAAACAAGTTTCAACGGATTTAAATATTGACGAGGGAATGCCCCGAACGCTACCCCCGCCATTTGAGCCACAGCAACCAGAGCAACCACAGCAACCACAGCCAGACCAAACACCACCAGAGGAGACAACCATACCCCCGAGCGTCGTAGAGACACCAGAGCCACAACAAGCAGAGCCACAACAAGCAGAGCCAGAGCAACCACAGCAAGAGGGTGAGGGGCGGGGACTAATGACTTATGAAATAGACAACATAATGAAAAAATATGGATGGTATCTCGGAGCAATAGCCAGTGATGAAATCTATAAGTTGAAGCCCGGAAGCAGAAAGCGATACGGATTTATAATGAATTTGGACAATCACAAGCAAGCAGGGTCTCATTGGATTGCTATATGGATAAGTCTAGATAAAGACAGAAGTGTTGAAGTGTATGACCCATTAGCACTTTACGAGCCAACAGAAGACTTTCAGCAACAAATAAAACAACTAATTGACCGAAGCCACCCCGATAGTTATTTATTAATGAAGGTTAATCAAGTAAAAGAGCAGAGTGATACTTCCTCAACTTGTGGATGGTTTGCTATGAGGTTTTTAATGGAGCGAGCGAAAGGTATTAAATTTAAATTTGCCAGCGGTTATACAGATTTAAAAGAAGACGAAGCAGAAAAGTTAAAATCACAGAATGGTTATGGATTTGACACCTTTTTGTAAAAGATATTTTCTAATATATAGATTTTTGAGGTTGTAGGTGGTTTTTATAAAAAGCACCTACGATGGAGTACAAGGGAGGAAGAAGTTCGGGTATCTATTACATAAATAGTAAAAATAGAATAACGGGAACAGACAGCGACTTTACACACGAAGTCAATATGAAGGGGCTAGACAATCCCACACATTGTAAAATTCTTCATATCTATGTACCGAAATCGTATTACTCTGTGGCTTCACCATATAATACTTTTACATTATCCGAAGACGGGTATGAGGCTTTAATTACAATACCTGAGGGCAACTACACAATGAACAACTTAAAAAATAAACTAGCCGAGATACTGACGGCAGAAAGTCCGAATGACTATACTTATGTTGTCTCAAGCAACAATACAAACACAGAAGCGGAGGATGGAAAATTAACATTCAGTGTGTCAAATAACGGAGGTATTCAACCGCGGTTTATATTTGATGCTGATACACGTATTCATGAGGTTATGGGTTTTGATAGAAATTCAACATATTTCTTTGCTAATGATTTTATTAAATCGCCGAATGTAATTATTCTAACTGGTGAAAAACTCTGTATCTTCAATCGGATTTGGTGAATGAAGGTGATAATCATGTGCTTCAAAAAATATACACAGCCAACGAAATTCCTTTTGGTTCAGTCATTTATGACGGCTCTGGAAGCGAATACGGGAAAACATTATCCGCAAGTTCAAACAATGTATTCAGGTTTTACTTGACAGACGAAAATGACCAAGCAATAAATCTTAATGGTTTGGGTATCGTTATGACTTTATTGGTTTATCGTGAAACTAATTATTTTAGTTTATTTAATTCATTCTTCAATTTGTTAAAGGCGAGATAATAAACTTAATATTTATTTTAATTTTTTTTTCTATAAATATATTTGCTGTGTGTTAATCAACTTACACCACTTCAAAAAACAAAACAAAAATGCCGTCTCAAGTTGGATATGGTCAGGAATTAGACCACCAACCAAAAGAACTACTAAAAGGAAAATACGAATTAAACAAACTTACAAGTCGTGAAGGCTCGGGTAATATTACACTCACCACAGCGGGAGGTAATGAAAGCACCTTTGAAATCCCTACCCGCCCGCTGAATCTCGCCCGTAGTGTGCTGCGATTTACTTACACTCCACGGAACCCGGGACAGAACAATGCTAATCGTATCTTCATGGATTGTCTAAGTATGATTAGGAGTATTGAATTACGAAGCCGAAGCGGGCAGTATCTGTGTAATCTTCAACATGTGGGAAATTATACCAAGATGATTTGGAAACCCGAAATCAGTCATGATAAGTATATGTCTTTGGAGAACCATGGTGGAGGTGTTTCTAGCGGTGCGTTGCTTCAGAAGTGTAATGTGCTTAATGATGCTACTTTGAATATTGCTTCAAGATATTATCCTGCAGCAAGTGCAGCTGTCGCTGTCGCTCCTGGTGCTGGCACGTTCGGAACTCTACAAATTACTGCAACTAATGCGGGAGATGTAAGTGGTGCTATAATTAACTCTATCAATGCTGTCGGTAATAGTGTCAAGACATTGGTAAGTCTCCCGTCAATGAGTGCTCGTCGTCATGATGACCTTTTGAATAGTTATAACGGAGTAGGAGGTTCATTCGTTAATGTCGCTTATGAGGAGGCTAAGTATTTTGAAGTTGGAACAATTCAGGCTGGTGCTGATGCCGTCAATACTGCGAATGACACACCTGTTATCAATGTTAAATTACCTTTGGGGATGATTTTTGGAACTATTTTTGAAATTGATAAAACACTAGGCTTCAATGAAATTATGGATATGCGGATTGTATGGGAAGGAACTAGTAGAACTATGTTTATGGGAACCAGTGCCACTAACATTGCTGAAGGTGCCGCAATTGGTGCAACTGGTGCTGTTGTTTTAAATTTGAACTTGTTTCTCGCGGTTGAAACAGACCCAAATGTCATCCTTGGTGTCCAAAGCAAAATCGCTGGTGAAGGGTTTAGATTTACTATTGAATATCCTATCTCGTGGAAGCACAACCTTGGAAGTACAAGTCAGAACTTTGTCGTAAAAATGAATAGGTCGCAGGGTGAAAGAATTCGTCGTATCTATACATCCGCTTTTCATAATTCACAAAGTTCTTATACTTCTTTTGATAATGACCACAGAAACGACACTAAAATTAGAAGTTATTATACTACTATTGATGGTAGCAGAATGCAACAATTTGACATTGATACTTCTGATAACGAAGACTATATGATTTTGAAGGATAAGATGAAGGGGAGTGCTATCCTAAACACCGATATTTATAAGTATAACTGGTTTCATGTTGATTATTGGGATAACAACCGCCCACTTCACGAGAAGAATGTTGAAGGTTATGAAAAGTCTGGTCTGAGCCTTGACACCGAGCGACGATATGAGTTCGTTTCTACTACTGCGGGAAACAACCTCAATCACTACACTTTTGCCATTCTTCAGCAAGATGTAATTATAAGAGGTATTGAAATTATTAAGACGTAGAAAGATTTAGAAAATCTTTCAGCAAAAAGGTTTTGTGAAACTTTTACAAAAGTTTCAAAAGAATAAAGAAAAAATAAAAAAGAAAATCATTTTTTTGTTTTATATAATATGTCTCACCAGAGAAATTTAATCGCACAAAATCCAGACGGAGATTTTATAAATGTCAAAGTTGGATATGATGGTAATATTGAAACCAACAATATGAAAACCGCTTTCGGTGAAGCACTAACAAGCCAACTTACGCCAGTTGTTCAGGAAATTTTTCCATACACCATTAATACCCGAATATGGTCATTAACTCAGACAAATGCGAGTGTTTCTTTTAATAGTAATATGGCGGAATTAAAAACTCAAGCAAACAATACTTCAACTGCTATTCTAACAAGTAAAAGAAGAATAAAATATCGGACTGGTATGGGAGTTGTTGGACGCTTTACTGCTATATGGACGACTGATGACACAAAAGACTATTATTCTTGTGTAGGAATTGGTGAAAGTGATTTTTCAAATGGTTTTTATTTTTATAAAACTAATGTCGGGATGCGAATTCTACATGCCAAAGGAGGGGCAGCAACTTATATTCAACAAGCAAACTGGGATGACCCGTGCAATGGAACAAAAGATATGCCTGTTATTGATTGGAGTAAAGGAAATGTATTCCAAATTCAATTTCAATATTTAGGCTTTGGTGTTATAAGGTTTTCTATTGAAAATCCTACAACAGGCGAATTTCAATTAGTCCATACTATTAAGTATGCGAATGCCAACACAGGTGTAAGTCTAAGAAACACTACTTTACCATTTACTGCACTAATGAGGAATGATGCTTCTACCGGAATTCAAACTCTTAAAACAGCAAGTGTTGGATTATTTATTGAAGGAAGTAATACAATAAACACAAGTATAACAAACGAAGTGGAAGGAAGTAAAGCAGCAAACACAACTGAAAGCCCTATTATTAGTATAAGGAATAAAGCAACATTTGATGCGGGCGGTGCTAATTTAACAAATTATTCAAATGTTTATCCCACTTTGATAAGTATTACAAATGAAGATACTAAGTCAAATGTTGTCAGAATGGTATTAAATGGAACACTAACTGGAGCAGGTTTTGCAGATGTTGATTCTAAGTATTCAATTGTAGATACTGACACAAAGGCGAGTGCTATCGCAAACGGAACAACAATTTTTAAACTATATGTAAATAGTGCTTCAACTCAACAAATCAATCTTAGAAGTTATGATATATACCTATCACCGAGTGATGTATTGACTTTTACACAGAAGTCTGTCTCTGCTGGTGGAGGAGGAAATGTCAATATTATTGCTAACTTCGTTGAGGATCAGTGATACAGAAAGAAAAAAAAATTAATTGAATAAAATATCAATGATTTAAATAATTTTCTTATGTCATCCACATTTTGGCACCACTGCTGTTGAACTAACCATTCAAGGTATGGTTTATCAATTTTGGCTACATCTTCAATGTTTTTGTGTGCATATTTTCCATATTGAAGAACAACATCTTTCTTTAATATACATCCTTCTTCTGTACATTCTATAGCAGTCTCTATATCACCTACGGATGTAGCAGTCGCTATCTCTTCTCCTACATTCGCCTTTATTTCCGTGATACCTGTCTCTTTTAAATCACTCGCCTTAAAAGGAGTGCTCTCTTCTTTGTCCGTTATGGTCTCCAATGGAATAACTACTTTCACGTTGTCATCGCGGGGTTTGTATTGCTCATAGAAAGAAACAATATCAGGCTTAGTCCATTTAATTGTTGGCTTTTTTATTTCGCCGTCAAGGTTCCATTTTGCAATTTCATTCAAGTAGTCTTGTTTGGTGTTGAGGTCAGTCATCTTATATATAAGATATTTTATTCAGATATTTTTAATATCTTCATAAAACATCGAAAGCATTAAAGTAAAAAATAATTAAAAGAAAACGATGTTTTGTGATGACGAAGTCAGAACAAAATATCATATATATTTTTTTACTTCACTTTTAATGTCTGTAAATTTTTCAAACCACGGCTGTTTCATAACCCATTCAAGGTATGGTTTATCAATAGTAGCAACATCTTGAATTTTCTTGCCTTTATATTTACCAAATGGAAAAGTATCCTTTGGCTTGCCTTCTCTACTTTTTTCAATCGCCTTAATTTCTTCGTCAATCATCTGTTGGACATCTCTTACTGAAAAGAATTCCTTATTCTTCTCAATTGAAAGTCGTCCAAATTTTTCAGATAGTCTGGTGAGGGTTGTCATTGGTCTATATAGAGTAATAAAAAATTTATTGAAAAAAATTTAATTATTTATCATCTTTATTTTTTAAGAGAGGACACGAAGCCGTAAGGGATACTATCATTTTCGTTGATAAACTCACGACCGCACCATCTTGTTTTATTAACTACTTTTACTACATTCTTTTGGTGATGTATGCTAAAGTGTTCAACATGTTGTTGTTTGCTGTTTACTAGTATGTATTTTCTTCATTATAAAGTCTCTGGTATTAGTTAAACTTTCACCCTTATCCATTAATTCATAAGCGGTTGGATTTAACTTTTTCAAATCTAAACCTTTTCCTCTAAAGTGGAAATAAGTTTTACCTTTTTCTTCACCTTTTTTCACATACTCCAACATATATAATTTTTGGTGCTACCCATATTTCCCTTATTATTTTACAATCTGTTCCAAGGTCATCATCCATTCCGCCGATTGTTTTATCTCTAAATCTCTTTATCCGTTCAATGTTTCTTACATGGCTTTGAATGCTGTCTGTATCCGTGTAGTAATAATCTCTGTCTGGGTCGTTGTTTGGATTGGCTTCGGACATATACTTATACATAATTCGTCTGCTGTATGCTAGTATAAATGCTCCATAGTGAGTAGGTTTTGTAATTCTTTCTTCTTTTTCTTGCTCATCTCTTGGAATGCCACTGATTAACCATAATTCACCATTAGCCTCTTCAAACTTTTCAATATCAGTTATCACATGTTTAGCCCAGAATTTCCAATACTCGTGATTTTTTGTTATGTATTTACTCACGGTGTTTATTGGTCTCTGAATGGTCTTACCATATAAAGCATTCATAAATAACTTTGCTAATAAATACTGCGGCGTGCCTTTTTTTGAATTTTGTTTTCGTTTAAATAACTCTAATATGTAATCTTTGAATACTGGTTCGGCTTCTTCCGTGTAATATCCACGAATGATTTTGACTTGGTAGCCAAGTTCAATCATATCTTCAATATCTACAGAAGTTAGCCATTGGTCTTTCATATCTCTTAACTCCCATTTTAAACACCCCTTACTATCTCTATACGGAACCCGCGGATGCAATATATTTTTTGGAGATATGTAATCAACATTATATATCCCTAGTTTGCCTTTCATTTCACCTTCACATTCCTTTATTTCACCAGTCATAAATAGTTCAAGCATCGCCGTTGGATAAAGACTTACAACATCGGCATCGATAAGATAATCTACAACTTCATCAAACCCAATTTCACCATTTATGTATTTTTGATATTGCTCCGAAATAAATCGCTTTTTGCTTGGATAAGTTCTAGCACCATATACAGCCCTTCTAAAATCTTTTTCTTGTTTTAAATTTGGTAGTTGAATAACATATTTACCATCTATCTTCTTTTTCCATAAATTCCAAGTTAGAGACGAAGTAGATATATAAGCGGTTAAATTAGTTTTATGTTCTTCATATATTTGATTGTTTAGTTTGTCGTGTAGTTCCTTTAGTCCCATAACATCTTTTTCTAAGTATGTTAGACATTCATTTTTCGTTTCATCATCCATCTCTTCCCATCGTTTCGCCTTGTCATAGTCAAAGTCGCCTTTTAACACATTACATCCCAGTGTTTCAAGGTTCTTTTTTAGACTTCCCTCAGTGTGCTTACATAAATCCCAGAATTATATATTTTTATATTCTAATGAGATAATAGCACCATTGTTCATAAGGGTCACATTTTTTATTCTTCTTTTGATAAATTCTTTCTGTAATGAGTAATGGTCAAACTTACTACCATTGAAAGCATTAACATATAATTTTGCTTTTGGTTTTCTTTTTGATAAATCATCCGCATATTCAAAAATTATATCAAGTAATTTAGGAATACATTCATCACCTGCTACATATTTAAAGCTGATATCCGAAATTGTATAGCCTGCTATGTATGGTGTGTGTAATTCGTATTCATTTGTAAAAGTCTCTAAGTCATAATGAAATACTTCATCTTGATTATTATACTTAGTCTCTTCAAAAGTAGTCAATAAAGACCTCACTTGATTTTCTTTCTTTCTGAGTTTTGCTCTTACATAAGAAATTATTTTATTATTACATTTATGATTATTGTAATATTCTTTATAACAATCTGGACACTTATTTTTGTTTCTTTTTATGAAACTTATATAATATCCTTTGAGTAGATAACAAAGCACATCTGCGGTTATTAAAGGGTCTTCAAAATTTTTGAATGTATGTTTGCTTGTTGCATCAGTCAATTCAAAATACTTACCTTCAATAGAATATTTTTTTAAGATTTCAAATCCGACTGATAAAGGTATCGGAGTATTAGGTTCAAGTTTGAATTCACTTCTAATGTCATTACATACTTTTTTATTTAGTTTTGATTTACCTTTCAAAGGTAGATTTAATATATCCTTAACAACATAGACGAAACAATTATTATCCTTACTCCTTGGATTAATATGTATTCCTTCGGGTGTTTTATGTTTTTTATCACTTCCTGTATCATTACACCCGCCTCCGTCGTCTTGGATAATTTGAATAGTTATATGTTGAATAATTCTTTCATATCCATTCGCACTGGCTTCAAGATTTTGTTCGTTGTATAGATATATATCACGAAACAACTCATCTATGTCTTTTAACTTAACTGAGTTAAAAGTTTTCCACTTGTAAAACTTACTATCATCTGCATCTGTTATATACCCAAACTTGACATGAATGCTTGCTTCGTTTGTCAGTCCTCTATTTTTGGCATCCTTAACTGCTCTCATAATTGATATTTCAATCGCATCCATATCATAGAAGGTAATGTCAAGGTCTTTGAAAGGGTATGTATATCCATTTATACTTCTGTTTTTTATTGTTCTTAGTTTTACAAGTTTTACCTCGCGCTTCTTCGCTTCCTGTGTCTTAGTTTCCCTTAAGTTCGCCCTTACCTTCGCTAGTTCTACATTTTCCTTCGTTGGTCTGGGTGGTAAAGGTGGTGGCATACTTTTTATATCAATACAGATATAAAAATTACAAATAATAATAATAAATTATCTGTTATAAATTTATATAATAATTTCTTATATTTAAATAGAAATTCATTTTAGTGTCTCCTCCATTCTTTTCAACTTAAGTAACGATTGCTTCACTTCATCTCTTTTTTTCTTTCTCCTTTCCGCTATTATTGCTTTATTTTGGTTGTAGTATTCCATTGACTTCTGTCTGTGTCTTTCTGGGTCTTTTTGTATAAATTCCCTCGCCTTTCTCCGTAAGGTTTCCTTTTTCTCTTCTGGTGTTTTGTATATTGGTTTTCTACCCATCTTTGTGTATATATAATAAAAAAATAATCTTTAATATATATTAAATATTGTTTGTATCAAGGGATAGTAATTTCAATTCCATAATGTTTTCCTGCCCCTCCTCCATAGATTTAATAATATACTTGTTTCCTTCCTGTAATCTTTAGAGTTTCTGCTAAGTGCTTGCTGATATATCCGAGTTGCTTTCCGCTTTCTGTTTCAACCTTTATCGTATTTTTTATCAAATTTGTTTTCTGGCTCGTGTTTAATAAAAACTTTTTCACCTCGTCCTATGGTTTTGAGATAAGAAATATTATCTTGTCGTCCTTCAAATGAAACACCCACAACTCTAGTCGTCGTCATTTTATATATACATAAAAATATTTGTTTAAAATAAAATTAATTATTTGTTTTTTATTTTTAAAATATCTTTCTATGTCATCGTTTCTATATGATATACGAATTACTTTACGACCGCCTAACATAATATCTTCTTTCTCCGCAAAGAAGTCTCTATAAGATTGGCTTTTTCGTGTGTGTATTTGCTATATATTCATATCTTCTTACCACAGACACATGTATATTTATTTTTCCTTCTTTCTTTTAAGTATTCATTTCTCTTCTGCTTTCTAATTTTGTTGTTTGTCGTCCATCTATATCATGATAATTTTTTTTCTTTTATTATACATACATGTTTTCTTGTAGTGTGCTGTAGAAGGCTATTTGGTTGTTTTTGTTTCTTTGTATTTATTTTACGGGAAATCCATAGGAGGGGGTGCCACAACCCAGACGAAGTCGTGAATTTTGAAAAAATTCATGACGAGTTCTGGGTTATCATCTACTAAAAAGTGTGATGAAGTGTGACCCTATACTACTCTAGGATGTTGTGTTTTTTCAAATAAATTCATGTGAACTGTTTCAGGAGTTCCACTGCGAATTAGAAAAAATATACATATATATATATATATATATATATATATATATAATATATATATATATATTATATATATATATATATATATATATATATATATATATATATATATATATATATATAATATATATATATATATATATATATATATATATATATATATATATATATATTTGAAACGAGAATGCTCGCGAATGAAAAAACAAAATCAATCATTCATATCTCCCACCAGTACCAGATTGTTTGAAGGTCTGACGCCGGGGAAAAGCATTGCTAGAGAAACATGATAAGAAAAGTAGAGTGGCTCTAGATGGGTTTTGCGGCATCGAAAAAGTTCTCGCAGGTCCGCGGCCGGTCCTGAAAAAGCATGTGCGTCAAAAAATGTTTTATATAAATAGGCAGACATTTTAAATAGGTGCAGGGATAATTTCGACCTTTTTCCAAGAGTCACAAAACACAAGGGGCAGCCTGGAATAAGCACCTAAAGAGTACTCTGAAGCCGTGACCAGAAAGCAAAGATCGCATTGGGAGCAAAGAGCAGTCTTTGCGGTAGGGGATGAGACTGGGACGGGGAGGGAAAGAGAGGAGGTGAGACTGGTGAGGTTAGGTGTCAGCCAAAGAGTACTGAATAACTAGGTTTCCACCTTAGATAAAGGTATAACTTACTAGCTATACTTTTCACGTGGACGTTCCCAGAGTCCAATTGTAAAATTGTTCTCTCAATAAAAATGAAGAAGAAGAAGAAGAGCGAGAGAGAGAGAGAGAGCGAGAGAGAGAGAGAGAGAGAGAGAGAGAGAGAGAGAGAGAGAGAGAGAGAGAGAGAGCGAGCGAGAGAGAGAGAGCGAGCGAGAGAGAGAGAGAGAGAGAGAGAGAGAGAGAGAGAGAGAGAGAGAGAGAGAGAGAGAGAGAGAGAGAGAGAGAGAGAGAGGTCGTTAAAGAGACCTAAACTCTCTTTCCCCTCTCACCTGCCGCAAAAAGACTGCTTTTGGTCCCAATTTCATCTCTGCTTTGCGTTACGGTTTTTGTTCACATTTTCTTTGGCTGACACCTAACCTCACCAGTCTCACCTCCTCTCTTTCCCTCCCCGTCCCAGTCTCATCCCCTACCGCAAAGACTGCTCTTTGCTCCCAATGCGATCTTTGCTTTCTGGTCACGGCTTCAGAGTACTCTTTAGGTGCTTATTCCAGGCTGCCCCTTGTGTTTTGTGACTCTTGGAAAAAGGTCGAAATTATCCCTGCACCTATTTAAAATGTCTGCCTATTTATATAAAACATTTTTTGACGCACATGCTTTTTCAGGACCGGCCGCGGACCTGCGAGAACTTTTTCGATGCCGCAAAACCCATCTAGAGCCACTCTACTTTTCTTATCATGTTTCTCTAGCAATGCTTTTCCCCGGCGTCAGACCTTCAAACAATCTGGTACTGGTGGGAGATATGAATGATTGATTTTGTTTTTTCATTCGCGAGCATTCTCGTTTCAAATATATATATATATATATATATATATATATATATATATATATATATATATTATATATATATATATATATATATATATATATATATAAATATAAATAATAATACAAAATCTATGATAGGCCTGATCATGTGTATTTCCTTTTTGTCCTATAAATATTTTCAAAAAAATAATACAAAAAACATGTGATAGGCCTGATCATATGTATTTCCTTTTTGTCCCGATCAGGGCCGGTCGGGTTAGTAATGCCATTTTGGTACTGTCATATTGGCATTAGACGTGAATATTCACGATCAGCCAAATTATACGTGTTTTGCGGTGTAACGGCATTTTTGTGGTCGTTGGTGGCACCAGGTGGCACCGTGTGATACGGGCGAAAAAGGCAGTAGTTGTTGCAATTTCGGCAATGCCGAAATGTCCTTGGGTGGTGCCCCTTTCGGCCGTATCACACCGGTGGCACCATTCACCACTTTTTTCAGGCCACAGTTTGAGACATCTGCCACGGGGTTGGACCCTGCCACCTGGGGGAAGGGAGTGTTTTTTGCCCCTTCCTGAAAAGTTGTGGATAAACTTCCCTACTTCACGTCTCATAGCCACATTTTGTGGTGGAAATTCACGGTAAACGGGCGAAAAAGGCAATAGTCGCTGCAATTTCGGCAAAATGCCGAAATGTTCCTGTGTGGTGCCCCTTTCGGCCGTATCACCCCGGTGGCACCATTCGCCTCTCTTTTCAAGCCATAGTTTGAGACATCTGCCACGGGGTTGGACCCTGCCACCTGGGGGAAGGGAGTGTTTTTTGCCCCTTCCTGAAAAGTTGTGGATAAATTTCCCGACTTCACGTCTCATAGCCACATTTTGTGGTGGAAATTCACTGTAAACGGGCGAAAAAGGCAGTAGTAGCCGCAACTTCGGCAAAATGCCGAAATGTCCTTGGGTGGCACCCCTTTCGGCCGTATCACCCCGGTGGCACCATTCACTACTTTTTTCAGACCATAGTTTGAGACATCTGCCACGGGTCTGGCCCTGCCGCCTGGGGGGAGGGGGGTTTTTTGCCCCTTCCTGAAAAGTTGTGGATAAACTTCCCGACTTCACGTCTCATAGCCACATTTTGTGGTGGAAATTCACTGTAAACGGGCGAAAAAGGCAGTAGTCACCGCAATTTCGGCAAAATGCAGAAATGTCCTTGGTTGGTGCCCCTTTCGGCTGTATCACACTGGTGGCACCGGGTGGCGCGGTTATGTGAGAACGCGCCTGGTTTTTCTGGTGGTAGTGGCGAACTTTGCGGCCGTCCCCTGCAGCCGCCCGTGGTCCGTTTTGGCTGGGATAGGTGGCATTCGACGCGCCATGTCGAAATCTACCGGAATCTGCGATAAAAAAAATTGCGGTGGGCGGTGGCACCGGACCCGTCCCACAAGTGCGGGTCTCCTTATTTTTGGGATTAATACCAGCCACGAATTTTTTTTGAGCAAGCAGACGCAGTGCTAAGTACGGTGTCGGCTTGGGCTCGCGGTGTGGTGTACTCTCGCCCACCGCTCACCGCAGGTATCTGGGACGTGGCTACACTGGCTACACCCCCCTTACCCTGGCTACTCCGACGCTGGCTACCCCCCCTACCCTGGCTACTCCGACGCTGGCTACCCCCCCCCCCCCTACCCTGGCTACTCCGACGCTGGCTACCCCCCCCCTACCCTGGCTACTCCGACGCTGGCTATCCCCCCCCCCCCTACCCTGGCTACTCCGACGCTGGCTACCCCCCCCCTACCCTGGCTATTCCGACGCTGGCTACCCCCCCCTACCCTGGCTACTCCCGCACTGGCTACACTGAAAATTTACCGCAAAAGCAAGCACCTGTCCTCTTGAGACATCTGCCACTGGTCTGGCTCCCTTGCTCCCGGGGGAAAGGTAACTTTTTGCCCCCTCCCCAAAAGTTGTGGATAAACTTCCCGACTTCACGTCTCATAGCCACATTTTAGGGCGGAAATTCACGGAGAGTAGGAAATTTACCGCAAAAACGAAAAAAAACTCCCTTTCGGTTTCCCTTGGAGTTTGAGACATCTGCCACGGGTCCGGCCGCCGCCCAAACCCGGGGGAGGGATTTTCCGGGATTTTTAAAAATAGATTTTCAAAAAATGTCCGTTTTTTGTCTCAAACTCTATTAATTTGTCTCAAAAGGGAGATTGAAAAAAGGGGTGAGGGGGTGGCCCCACTCGCCGCTCGCCTCCTCTTTCACAGGCTGTCTCAACCCTGTCTCAAGGCGCCTGCCTTGCCTGTGCGATCTTTGGCCTTTTTTAGGGGGGGTCTGAGACGTATGAGACAGTTTTTTTAATTTTTCAAAAAAAAATAAAAAAAAAACAGAAAAGGAGGGAGGGGAGGGGGGTGGGGGGTTTTCCGGATCGTGGCAGATGTCTCAAGAAAAAATACACAGGGGAGGGGAGAGGGGGGGGGGCTTTCCGACAGGGTGGGGGGCCAGGGGGAGGGAAAGGGAAGGGGGGGGGGGGGGGGGGGGGCTTTTTCCGACAGGGTGGGGGGCCGGGGGAGCTTTTTCCGACAGGGTGGGGGGCCGGGGGGAGGGAGGAAAAGATAGTTAGGCTGTGTTTTTATTATTGAATGGCTACAAGGCGCTGAGCTCTCTAGCTAGGCGCTGGAAAACAGTCCGTAGGCGCCGGTTGAGTTTGTCTTCCACTGCCGCCCAGTACAGGTGTTCATAGCATCTGTAAAATTTCCAGGCTCTGTGGGAATTGTCCTCGTCAACGTGGAGCAGGTCGTCTTCCTCCAGTACCCCGGGGCTGTGGTATCCCAGCCACTCTTTCTGAAATTCCGCTTCATGGATGGCGGGGTGGTTGGCCAGGGCCTTGTGCTTCTGGCCCCGGCCGTCATACCATTCCTGCCATCTATGGAACGGGCATAGCAGGTAGATGAGGTTGTAGAGATCCCCGCGGCGGGCACGGGGTAGGCTCCGCAGAGCCCCCTTGGGCAGCGGATTATAGTAAGCAGGGGTCGGCAGGTAGTCGCAGACCAGCCGGACCACGTTCTTGTCCTCAATGTACGGATTCAGCCACTTGGCCACCGGTGCATGCAGGGTCCGCAGCTCCAGTGGCAGACTGTGCAAGAGCCAGCCGGCAGGCCTGTACGGGTCGGTAGGCGCGCTGAGCAGGGCGAGGTCCAGCAAGGAGAGCAGCGAGGCGTCCTCCGGTGGTAGGGCGGTAGCGGCCAGCTGGCTCCACGGGTAGGGCTTTACTGCCAGCCGTAGCCGCCGGTCGTTGACATCCAGCCCCTGGGTGGCCGCCTTGGTCAGCAGTGCGTCCCAGTCGGGATCCCGGTGCACGGGTCGGTCGGCGTCCAGCCGGGCCACGGCGGCCGGGTCGCAGGGGGCGGGGCTGTAGCCAGGCGGCGGGGCGAGCGCGGTCAGGCGGCCGCCGGGCAGGATGGTGCGGCGGCGCTTGGTGGGGCGGGCGGTGGCGGCGGTGGCACCCATGGCGGCAGAATTTCGACGCATTTTTCGGGAGTGCTTCCTAGGTTGGGCTAGGTCGGGATTATGGGGGTGGTTGGGTACCGTCCGTTACTCCCTTGGCTGGCTTAGGTCGAGGTCGCGACCCGCGCCGTTTGGCAGGTTCAGGCACGTATTGCCTTTTTGTCCTGCAAAAAAGGCAGTGATATGGGAAAAAAAGGCAGTCGTCGGCCCGGCAGACAGGAGCCGGCGCGTGCCCGGTCGCACGCCTCGGCAGACCAGTTGTCGGCCTTGTCGAGCTCAGACTTGGGTTCCCAAGCGAACCCAAAAGTCCCTGGAGCCGGAACGAACCCATTGCCATTTTTGCCCCCACCACTGGCAGTGGTCGAATTCCCGGAAATTTACCGCGCCACAAAACACGCTAAATTTCCGCGAAAATTCCACTCGTGAAATTTTTTTAGAAACTTCTCGTGCACTGTGTTGTGTACAGGGTGTCAGCCATGCCTAAGAAAGCCAAGAAAAAGAAGGGGAAGGACAAGGGCGATGGCGAGGAAGAGGAAGAAGAGAGGAAGATCGCGTTCTCTCTGCAGCAGCGCGTGAACGTGGAGCGTCTGCGACACATTTTTACCCTGGCACGCCTGCCGGTGGACGAGGCTGACAATGTGAGCGCCATCCTCGAACTGTACAAGACGAGCCATGGGAGCGCGCGGATCGACTACATAGAAAGCAAGAAATGCGAGGGGATGAGGCTGTGGGGGGCGTGCGCGATTGGCTTGCGGAAAAAGTGGATCTGTCGCATGGTCGCGGGCGAGTACTACGAGTGGCTCGACATTAAGAACGCAGCGTGTACCCTGCTCACACAGGACATGGCCAAGAATGGAATCGAGGTGCCTGCCTTGATCGCGCGTTACGTGCAGCCGGGCGGGAGAGAGGCTATGATCGCGGAGCTCTGTGCGCAGCTCGAGTGGGCGCACGACGATGCAGGGAAGAAGCGCGGCAAGGACGCGTTCTTGGCTGTCATCAACGGGAAGGGAGTGCAAGGCGACCCCGAGCTAAACTGCGAGATCCTACGGGAATGGAAGAAGAACTGGCAGAGCGTGTTGCCGCTGTTCGTGATGCTGGCAAGGTACGGCCCAATGTGGCAGGCGGTGCAACAACAAACCAAGAAGTCCAACAAGGAAGCTACCTTCCTTTCCTACGTCTGGCAGAGCCTGGAGCGCAGGATCATGGAGACGGTGGTTGAGTACCTTCACTCGCTCAAGGAAGGCAAGAATAGGCTGTACAACGTGGGAGTCTGGAAGCACGACGAGATCGGGGTAGAGAGGAGGTGGGGCGAAGGCAAGATCATGACGGACGAGCTGGTCCGGCAGGTGCAAGAGCACGTCAAGCAGACGACGGGCTACGAAGTGTCCTTCCACTCGGACGACGGGAAGCCGACCGACGAGGACTGGGATCTGTACTACGGCGAGCAGCACATCCACAAGCTGGCCAGCAACGAGGAGAAGTGCAGGCACGACCTTATAAAGCATGCCAGACGTTCCAGGGACATCCGCTTCGACGGGCAGGTGTTCGGCCCCCATGCGAGGATAGAGGGTGTCTTCTGCTTTATGAGCGAGGCGGAGGAGTACATGGACCGTGTTCTGGCCGACGCCGATTACTACCACAGCGTCAACAAGGAGAAGCTCCTCAAGTGGTTCGTCGGCACTAGCCATCGCTTCTTCCCAGTCAAGCGTCCGTCGGAGATGCGGACTGATTGGATCAGCTTCAGGAACTGCACCTTCAACTCGCGCACTTTGGCCGTCCGCACCTGGGAACAGCTGCGCGAGAGCTCGGAGGCTGCTCCGTTCACTGACCACTTCTACGACGTGGAGGTGGACATCGAGAAGATGATGAAAGCCATGTGCTTCGATGACGACATGACCCCCGAATGGCGCGACCTGCTCAGGTTCCAGCTGAGCAAGCCTATGTACGAGGTCTTCGAAACGCTGCTGGGCAGGCTCCAGTTTCCGCTCAGGGAGCGAGACAACTGGCAGGTGTTTCCCTTTATGTTGGGCGACGCGGGCACGGGGAAAGGAACTGTCATCCAGGTCCTCCAGTCGATGAAGCCCCCTGGCAAGGTAGCTTCGATTAGCAAGAACACGGAGAAGGGGTTCAGACTGTCTTCGCTGTACGACAAGGAGCTTATCGTGATACCGGACCTGCCGCTCGACTTTGCGAGCACGGTTGACCAGGCTACCCTGCAGAGCATGGTGTCGGGCGAGATGGTCAACGTGCCAGCCAAGAACAAGATCGCCAAGAGCACATTGCTTTGGAGAACGGCAGTTATCGTGGCAGGCAACTACCTGTTCAACTACAAGGACGGGCAAGGCCAGTTGAAGCGTCGGTTAGCGCTGTTCCTGTATAACGAGCTCGTGAAGACGGTTGATTCTGGACTCGGGGATCGCATTATTAAGAACGAGATGCCCTACATCCTGGCACGCTGCGTCGCCAGGTACAAGCGCGCAGTGGAAGAGCACCCACAAGCAGACTTTTGGGTGGACATCGCACCAGAGGAGCTGCGGCAGAACCAGAAATACGTGGAAAGCAGGACGAACGTGCTGGCACGTTTCCTCAACGAAGGCAGCAAGGACTACGGCGTTGTGTTCGAGAAGAACCATTTCACGAGCTGGCAGGACTTCTCGCTAGCGGTCGACAAGTACCTGAAAGAAGACTGCAGGCTGCACAATGTGACCGTGGACGACCTGGGAGACACTGCGCTGCGCAGGTCCGAATACGAAGTTTATCGGGCACAGACGAACCAGGGCGTGGTCAAGAAAGACACGCGCGTAAATTACTGCGAGTTTTGTCCTCGGTCGACCAAGGAAGTCGGGCACATCTGTGACGTAGCGTGCGAACCAAAAATCTGTGGCTACGTCCGTGAATGTGGGCACACAGGCGTTGCGCGCGGCAGGAAGCACGGGATCGTGCATATGCGCTTGCTTTCGCGCAGAGCCTACGACCAGAAGATGAACGGGGCGACGGAAGAAGAAGCTGCCGACGAAGACGGAGAGAGCGCGCAGGGGTCGCAGGGGAACGACAGGGAGTCTTTTGTACGTGCCATAGTGTCTGCTGGAGTGGTTCCTGATAAGCCAGCAGGCTATAAGATGTTTGATAGAGCGGTCGACAGAAGCATCAAGAGAGCACTGAGAGTGGCTGGCAAGCGCAGGAACAAGAAGGAGGAAGAGAGGGAAGAAGCGGGGCAGCGAAAGAACAAGAGGCAGCGCCTTGACGGGGCAGAGCACGTGACTGCTGACGCGAATGTCGAAAAAAAGGGTAGCTTGGATCAATAAAAAAAGATAAAACGTGTAAAACTTTAATAACTCTTCTTCCCGGGAAATTTTTTAATATTCTTACAAAAAAATTAATAAAACCCCAAAAAAAAGAAGTGCCTGACATCAGCCAAAGAGAATTGAACTGGCGACACGGTTTGTGCAGACGATAGTATTTTTCGTTTGGGCTAAACATGACAGACACGACTAATAGGGACAATTCTGCCCTTTTTTGGGGCGGGTGCGTTCCGGCCAGACTGGCGGTGGCCGGCCTGGCCATATTACAACCGCAGCCCTGGATGCAAGCACTGGCCGCAATACCCGCGGCGGTTTGGCTGAGCGGCGCCTTGGACGACAGGCAGACCGGGTTCTTCGGCGGAGACTCCGCCTGGTGGGCAGCAAACCGAAAAACACATGGACTTTTGTGGGCCTCCTATGCAGCCACCGGCCGCGGCGAAATTTTGGCGGTCGACGCGCTCTTTGGGGCTTGGGTCGCGGTAAAACACGGAAAAAAAAGTTCTGAAGTCAGACTCTGTAGACGGCCGATGCAGGTCACGAAACGTAATGGAGCTCCGCAAGCCGTTTCGCTCGATAAGATTCTGGCGCGAGTTGCTAGCCTGTCCAGCGATCTCGGTGCCGTTGACCCCGTTCTTGTGTCCCAGCGCGTCGTGGCGGGCCTGTACGACCTCGTGCCGACGAGCGAACTCGACGCGCTGGCCGCGAGCACGTGTGCGTCGCTCGCGATTTCTCACCCGGCGTACGGAGAGCTGGGTGGTCGTCTCCTGGCCTCCAACCACGCAAAGCAGTGCCCGCCGACCTTCAGTGCGGCCTGTGAAAAGCTCCGGTGGGGCATGGAGCCAGCTTACAGCATATTCGTGGACCAGAACGCCGGGCAGCTAAACGCCATGATCAGGCCGCCGCGACATGCGTATGACTACTTTGGTTATTCGACCCTGCTCAAGTCCTATTTACTCAAAGACAGCCAGGGCCGTGCATGTGAGACGGCACAGTACATGTGGCTTCGTGTGGCCGTTCACTTGCACCGCCGCGAGTCCAAAGAGCCATTGAAATCATCAGAGAAACGTATGACCTCATGTCGCTGGGATTCTATACCCACGCGTCACCTACCCTTTTTAACAGCGGGCTGAGAAGAGCGGGCCAGCTTTCCAGCTGCTTCTTGCTTCCGATCAAGGGCGACTCGTTGAGTGACATCTACGACACGATCAAAGACGTTGCTCTTATCTCAAAGGAGGAGGCGGGATTGGTCTGCACCTCGGCTGTGTGAGGCCAAGGGTTCCTGATACGCAGCACTTCCGGCATTCAGATGGCGTGATTCCCTTGTGCAAAGTGTTGAACGAGACCGCCCGCTACGCGAATCAGGCGGGAAAAGAAAAGGAGCGTCGCAGTTACCTGCCAATACATCACCCGATGTGTTTGAGTGGTTGGACCTCAAAAAGATCACTGGCTCCGAAGAACTGCGAGCCCGAGACTTGTTTCTGGACTTACTGTCAATGACTTGTTCATGGAGCGTGTAGAACGGATGAACAATGGTCCCTTTTTTGCCCGGACGAAACGGGCGTAGGTGACCTGGACGCCTTCTATGGCAGGGAGTTTGAGTCCCAGTACACGCGGGCCGAGAGGATGGGCCTGGCGAGGCGCACCGTCAAAGCGCGCGAGCTCTGGAGCGCTGTCTGCCGCGCACAGATCGAGTCGGGCGGCGTTCCCTACATTATGTACAAGGATGCAGTGAATACAAAATCAAACCAAAAAGCCCTGGGCACGATTCGCTGCAGCAATTTGTGCGCAGAAGTGGTCCAATACAGTTCAGGCGGCGAATGTGGCGAGCACAGTGTTTGTAATTTGGCCAGTTTGGCGCTGCCTAGGTTCGTGTCGGAGGACCGCAAGTCCTTTGATTTCGAGCTGTTGCGGTCGTGCGTGCGTGTAGCATTCAGAATCTCGACACTGTCATCGACATTACAGAATACCCTACGGAGGAAGCCAGACGCAGCAACCTCTTGCATCGTCCGGTGGCCCTTGGTGTCAATGGCCTGGCCGACGTCCTGGCTTTGATGAAAATGCCATGGGATTCAACAGAGGCACAAAAGCTCAATGTCAAGATAGCACACGAGCTATACTATGCTGCATTGTGGGCCTCTTGCGAACTAGCACAGGAGAAGGGCGCGTACAAGAGTTTTGGGGGGTCTCCTGCTAGCCAGGGCTCCTGCAGTTCGATCTGTGGCCCGGCAAGGAGCAGCCAGACGACCGCTGGGACTCGCTCCGCCTGAGCATCACCAAGTATGGGCTACGAAACTCACAGCTAATTGCCTACATGCCGACTGCCACGACTGCTCAGATCCTGGGTAATTTCGAATCGTTTCGAGCCTCCCCACTCGAACGTCTTTGTGCGCCGGGTGCTCTCTGGCGAGCACGTCGTGTGGAACAAACACCTGGTGCGCGAGCTAGAAGAGCGCGGGCTCTGGAACGAGCAGCTCAGGGCTAAAATCATTGCCGACGGCGGGAGCGTGCAAAGATGCGACCTGCCCCAAGACATCAAAAACATCTACAAGACAGTGTGGGAAATCCCCTGCGCTTGCAGCTGCACTTGGCGGCCGACCGCGGGCCGTTCGTGTGCGGTTCGCAATCGCTCAACTTACACGTGACAAATCCCACTGAACGCAGAGTCAGCAGCGCTTTGTTCTATGCGTGGCAGCTCGGTTTAAAAACAACTTATTACATACGAACCCAGGCCGCTAGCAAGGCCCTGGGACCGGCCGACTGTGCTGTCTGTGTAGCTTGAAGCTGTACATTTTAATTAATTAAACAAACTCTTCCTCGATTTGCATCGCGCTCGAGTCTGCTCCTGAGTCTTCCTTGAGTGAAACACCGAAGGCCTCTTCTTCGGTCAGGCTGATGTCCGGGTAAGGCAGACCTTCTGTGATCTTTCGCAGCTGGACTATCTTGAAGCCGAGCGACACTTTTTCCTGGCGCGAACACAACGTGGTCACCTGGATTAGGCATTTGACTACATCCCCTTGGCAATCGACTGGTTGTCTCCCTCTCCTCCCAGGATCTTGGCACCCGTCAGCGTGCAGCTCAGGCGAGCGGGCCATGCCCTGTCGCTCTTGGCGCTGGTGCGGGGTCGGGTACAGGCCTGGTAGTAAGACTTGATCTGTTCGTCTGTTTTAGCCAGCGGGCCGCTGCTTTTCACGGTGGGCAGCAGCTTGGACCTGGCCTGTACGACCAGTGCGCACATTCTTTCATCAATGGCCCTGAGGACCTGGTAGGCCTCCAACACGCTGGAATGGGTCGTGGCCTCGCGGAAGGAAAGGTCGATCGTCACCTTCTTGGAGTCCTGGAAGCTCGAAGGGTCCCAGGCCACGACCAGCGGCGGCAGCAAAAGGGTCGGGGCTTTCCCCTCGTACACGACGTTGGCGAAAATAGAACCATATGCCGCGCGCGGTTCGCCTTTCAGTGTGATCTTCGGCAGGTCCTCGGCCGGGTTGAACTTGACCGCCAGCTGCTTGCCGCCATTCGCGCCCGCGCCCTTGATTAGTTGAACAGACATTTGACTTTTCTGTGCGTGTCTCACTAGCAGCAGCCGCTCCCTCCACTCGCCTTGATTTAAAGTGGCTCAATTCAAATCAGGAGGACCCAAAAAAGGAAATGGGTTGGAAGGGATTGGTCCTCTTTTTGCCTTTGCGCCCTCATTTTCCCAAACTCCGTCAATGTCCCTAGTCTTTCTCTGGCGCACCAAGAGCGGCGGGCCTTCGTTCCGCCGGGCGATCGAGTGTCTGGCCCCGGTCCTGTTAGAGGCAAGGATTGACGCCTCGCCGACCGGCCTCGAGCTCGTCGGCGTCGCCGACGGCGTGAGCGCCGAGCTGTCTGTACCCTTTTCCGCCGAGGGGCCGAAGGCGACTATGTCCAGTTTGGCTCTGGCAAGGTGCGCGCCGTGTTTTGCATCGACCTGAAGGAAGTGGCCAACTGGCTAACGCAGTACAGGCCCGAAATGACTTTGGAACTCTCGCTGGACAGCGACAACCAGTTGAACCTCAAGATGTACAGTGAAAGCAGGAGCTTCGAACACAACAGTGCCCTGTCCAACCTGCGCGTGCCGGCGGACATGGTCGCGATGGACGGCAACGCCACCAGGTGCGACCAGTTGGCCGACGTGAGCTCGGCCGCGCTGTGTGCGGTGGCCAGGCACCACCACAAGACCAATTCGCACGCGCGCTTCTACGTCGCCGGCGACCGGCTGGTCACCGAGTCCTGTCTGCTCGACGTCTCGGAACAGCGCAAGAGCAGCACTTACCTGTCAGGGGTCGTTTCGCACACCGAAGTCGGGCGGCCCAAGATGCGTGCCGACCCGACCGGCCAGGCAGGCGACGGGCTTTTCTATTCGCTGGACACAGTCAAGAAGATCCTCAAGGCCTCGAGTTTCCAGGAACGCAAGAAGGGGCGCGTGATGCTCGGGCTCAACAAGGACGGGCCGCTCGTGCTGGTGTTTAGCCGTGGTGCGAGCTACCTGAAATTCGCCATCATCTCGTCGAGCGCCGCTGCCGAAGAAGAAGAGCAACCTACGGTCGAGCCGCCCGAGTTGCTCGAGCGGCAGGAGAGCGGGTGCGTGCCAAAGGTGATTAAGAGGAAGAACAAACAGGCTTCTTCGTCCGCGCGCGTCAAGAAGCAGAAAGTAGGCGCAGTCCCGGAAGCCGCGAAAGGCGCTTGATGACGTAGGCTTTGCCTTGGTTAGGCCCAATAAAGTGTTTCTGTGTTGGCTGTCTTTTGGCTAGTGGCAGCACCCAGTCCCGGACCCCTCCTACCTGCCGGAATTCCGAAATGGTCATGGTACCCCCGTACTCGAGCAAATTCCATCTAGCCGGGGCTGGTCGTATCAGTTGCTGACGGAGGTTCAGACGCAGAAAGGAGTGAAGCAGGTCTCCGGCCTGTGAGCGCAGAGATTCCGGCACGCCGTAGCTGACAAAGGCCCATGCACAGGCCGGCGTACAAAACAGGCCGAAGACGTACAGGTAGCCCTTGACGGGTGCGTACGCCACAGGAAGCTCGAACCACCTCCCGTCCTCGCGTGCACTCGGGTGGCCGCAGTGCAGGCAGAGCCTCTTGCGGTGTATCTCTGTGCCTTCCATTTTTCTCGCCTTTGTCGCGGAGGGAGCCAAGAAAACGAATTGCACTGCCCTGATTTAAATCAGGGCGCTGTCGAGGATTCATTTCCCCGCCCCCTCTGCAGGCACACAAGTGCGGTGGATGTGCGACCACGAATTCGTCTTCAACCAAGAAACGAGCGGGACCTTTTGCAAGAAATGCGGTCTGGTAGGGAGAGAGCACTCGCTGTACGGGGCGAACCAGTTCTTGGTGAATGGCCGGATGCGGGGGGACGAGGGCGAAATGACGGAGCAGCCAAGGCGCCCGCAGGGTTATACCCGCTTATCGAGATTTCGCGAGATTACACGACAGGTGTTTGGGCTGAGGGGGTTCATCAGAAGCCGCTAGTCAGCCAGGCCTTGCTGCAGCTGGCGAGAGATCTCTGCCACAAGTGGAGAGTGAATGGCACGGAGATTACCCCGTTGAAGTTGATCTATCTGTTCAAAAAGAGTCGTCTCGGCCCACTTTCGCTGGACCGAGCGGCTTGCCTCGCTTATCTTCTCGGCGGCTCGAAGGACAGGCTGACGCGCGGGGCCGAGCCCACCCGCGAAGTGCTCCGAGACCTCGAGACGCTGTTCCGTCGCGTGGACGGGGCGTGGCCGACGGTGAGGGCGCTGCTCAAGGCCCGTTTCGGTTGGTCCCGTGTCTGCTTTATCAATTATTCTTCGCTCCTCAGAGCACTGCTAGAACTCATGCAACAGCCCGCGCTCGCCGCGCGCGTGCCGCCACTCTTGCAGAGCGAAAGCAGGCACCGGCAGACGGCGATCTGGGCAGCCATCTGCCAGACACTGAACTTTCCCTTTTTACCCATCACCGGCAACCTGCTGACCCCGCCCGACGGCAACGCCAGGCCGAGAGAGAGCCATCTTCTCGGTTCCAAGCCGCTCCGCAAAAAACGGAAGAAGGCGCGTCGCGCGACTGCTGTGCATGGTGGATTTAAATCCTCTCGATTTTAATCACTGAGTAAAAAAAAGAGGGTAGCCAAATATTAACAGAAAACACGATGGACACGCTGCACGCAACGGAGCGGAAAGAGATCGCGAAGCCGGACGTCAAAGTGGCGCCGGGCCACGGCGAGCTCGCCGCGTGGGGCAAGAAGGCGGGAGTTCCCTTGCCCGAGGGCTGCCGGCCGTCAAATTTACTGCCACTGTCTGGCGCAAGTACCGGGCGTCGTTTGTGGCGGGCCTCGACAAGCTCGTGAAGCTCTCGGCCAAGCAGTACCAGGCGCTGCTGGGCAGGGTCCGCCTGTCCGCGCTCGGGGTGGACGCGTCGCGCTTCGAGCGCTCGGCCGAGCTGGAGGGAATTATCGAGTTTTGGACGGAGCACTGGGGCGACTACTTTATCTTTCCCAAGAACAGCAAGATGCGGGTGGGCGATTTCCTCCGGAAGACCCACACGGGCTTGCAGGGCTCTGGGTCCTTTTTCACCTCGAACGAAGGAGGGCGCGCGGCCTTTCGGGTGAGCGACGACCTCCGCCGGCTGCCCACCGGCGACGACTGGGAGGGCGGCGAACTGACGTTCAGGCAGGCCCTCTACGGCCCGCACGAGGGCTCGGTCGAAGGCTGCGACGGCAACACGAAACCGCTCCGTGACTGCCTGCTCGCGCACTGCCGGATGTTCTTGCGCTACCCCGACGACGTCCTTAGCTACGCGAAAGTGCTCAATGACCTGGTGGACGCGGTAGCTCCCGGCGCCAAGACCAGGCACCAGAGCTACACTGAATTCAGGCAGTGGCTGCTCGGTGGCGAGGACGCCAAGGGCAACCTGCAGACCCCCTTTGGGCTGGAGGTCGCGCGCTTCGTGCTGCAGAACGGGTTGTTCAGCGACCCGAACATGAGCGCCGGCACGGCGAAAAGAACGAAAGAAAACCGGACCGAAAAGATGGAGCACCAACACGCCATCCACGAGGAGACCTGGCTGGCTTGGCTCGACTCGCTGTATCAGGCCCTGCTGGCGGAGAGCGCGGGCGTGCACCAGGCCCCTGACTCGCCTTTTCTGCCCGCGCCGGACAGGCCCTTGTGGGGGCTGGAGGCGGTTTTCCTGATGGCCGCGCTGGGCATGCGAGGGGTCGAGGTAGTCAAGTTTTCTGACTTGGAAGCGCTGGACGAAAAGCAGCAACAGGAAAGGGTCTTCTCCAGCATCGCGCTCAGCCGCCACGTCTCACAGCGAGGCCAAGCCAAGAAGGGCTGGCTGACCTACGACCCACCGGAGGACGACAGCGGAGAATGGACGCTGGCGGCCGTGCCCAAACCGATTGGTCTGCTGACTGCCGACACCAACGGCATCCTGCAGATCTTTAGGCACATGCGCGCGCTCATAGACAGACACCTCGAGTACCGCGCACTCAACTCGGGCGGCCAGAAACTCAAGCCGGCCGACCGCCCGCCGTCCGACTACACTTCGGCCGCCGACCTGCCGCCGCCGCAGCAGCCCAAGAAGAAGAAGCAAAAGACGGCCGCCGTCTCCGCCTGGGCGAAGCGCGTCCTGGACCGGCCCGCCGGCACGAGCGCAGTGGCCGCGCTAGGCAACGCCGAGGCCATGACCGTGCTGAACGGAGCAGGCCTAGAACGATGCTTTGACTACCTCATGAATCACTACTCAGACTTTACTGGCAAGAAAGACAAGCCCTTGGGCAACAAACACCTGCTCCGTGCACTGTACGGTGAAGTGGCCTATGCGTTGTATGGCGAAGGCTCCTTGGTCAGCAGGCCGCTGTTTTTGAGCCGAGTGTTGGCGCACGCGAATCAGGACCTGAACTCGCAGCTTTTCTATCAAACGGTGTTTCTTGTGCGGCGCGAGACCCCGCTGCTCGACACTGTGACGGACGTGAACGTCAAGAAACTGATCCAGGACCTGATGCTGCAGTCGAGCAGGCTGGCGGCCCAGTACCGGGAGGCGCTGGGCGCTCTGCCACGGCCCGCGCCGCCGCCACCGCCGGCCGCGGCCGAGCACGAGACCAAGCATGAGGCCTTGAAAAGGAGAGCTGTCGCCTTTTTTAACCTGCACAAGGCGGAGAACCTGGCCAGGCTGAAGGACCCGGCGTTCTGGCGCGGGCCGCACCAGCACACTTTCCCGGCCGCCCCGGCCACCCGTTTCGCCAGCCTAGTCAGCGACCTGCTGGACAGGTCGGCGCCGCCGGAACAATTGAGCACAATGTTTGCTGAGCTGATTTAAATCGAGTGGTCCCGGTCGGGTAAATAGATCTTTCTAGAAAGCCGTTTCTCCGCGTGCCGTCGGTTACTTTTTTACCTAGCGTGACCAGCGCAGAACTTGTCTCGAAGCCAAGACAAGAAGTCAAAAACATGACGACCATCAGGACCACGCCCTTTGGAGAAATTTCGCTGGTGGACGCCGTCCACCAGAAATATCCTACGTGGGACCGCAACCGCTGCGCCGCCCGGGTAAAACGGCATCTGCAGCTCCATCCATACAAACTAGAAAACATGAAACGCCACGTCTTCAAGAACCGCGGAGGGCGCAAGGACGGGACATGGGTCGCAAGCCCGGCCACGGCGGCGGAGATTGTAGACAGCCTGGTGCACGATTTTGGCCGCAAAACGCGATCAGCCCCTGGGACAGTCCTCCGGCCGCGAGATCAACCCCTTGTAGAAGTTATCCCCGCTCTCGCGCGCAATGGCGAGTGCATCGTCGACGCTACGACAATTTTGGCTGAGGTGGGACCAGACACAACAGAAACCCTCCTCCCGGCTGCGAACGAGGCACAGACTACAGTTGCGGTCCTGGCCGAAATTGAGACATGGGGACCGCTGCTGTCGCCCCTGCCCGAATACGAGTTCGGCGGGAGCGAAGAAGAGCCACTTACAGATCAAGGACAGCATGTAGACGAAGAAGGTTGGGTCGATTTGTCTGAAGGTTACATACACAAGTTTTTTTAAATTAGTCGTGTGTTGTATAATAAAGGCTAGCATTGAAACGAGGCAGAAAGAGCAGGCCGGTCTCGAACGCCCCGGTCCGCCACAGGAAGCGCTCCCACTTGTTTCGCTGCACTACCTCCCAGCCGGTGTGCCGGTACGCCTCTAGGAAGTGAAACGTTGGCACATAGGCCAGCACGACCGTTTGTTCGCGCCTGTTCCGTCTGGCAGGGTAAGAAGTCCGGCCCAGCGCCCTGACGGCCTCCGGGAGTGTCACCAGTTCACGGCGGTGCTTGGCGCAGAAGTGTTCGGTGCACAGGTTCTGTGAGTAGATCGCAGACAGGCACTCGAAGCAGATCTTGCCTGCTTTCTTTTCCACGCGGGCCAGCAGCATGTTGAAGTTCTTGATCTTGAAGGAAAAAGTCGTGTTGAGCAGGCGGCGCAGGCCCTCGAACTCTGTGCCCGCTTTAGCCATGGCCTTGCGCCGCTTCCGTGGCCTGGGGCGGATGAAGCAGTTCGTGTAGCGCCTGAGGTAGGCCACCGAGCGCGCCTGCTCGCCCGGGCCGAGCCAGGCCAGGACTTCTGTCACCAGGTCACTTGGGAGCCGGTCTAGCATGTCCCTCTTTCACTTAAAAAGAGGGGGGTCATAAGATTAAATCGAGAGGCGGCGCCGCAGGTGGTCCGGCGGGGCCGGCCGGCCCGGCCTTCTCACTAGCGGGGTCACGAAAGCGCCCGAAGGGCCTGGGACGGGCGGCAGGCCGAGCGCCGGCCGCTGGTCGACGCGCCTCACCATGCTGGGCGTGCGGTACGGGTGCATGCGGTGGTTCGGGTCGTTGGCGTAGACGTAACCGTACCTCGGGGGCCGCGGCGGCGGCACCTGTTGCTCGCGCCAGCGCGCCTCGGCGGCGGCCTCCGCGTCCCGGCCGAACGCCACCATCTCCCGCAGCTGTTGCTTGTCCTTCTGGGCCAGGCTCTTGCCCTTGCGCAGGCGGCTCTTGGCCGCGTCGGCGTAGTGCATCATTTTCTGCAGGGCCGCGTGGTCTCCGCGCGACAGGTTCAGGTTCTTGGGCACCCAGCTCGGCGCGCGCCATGCGAGCTGGGCCAAGCGCAGCTCCTTGGTGAGCTCGTCCTTGCTCGGTTCCTTGGGCTTGTCAGGGCCCTTGAGCATGACCTCCCCGTCCGGAAGCGATGGCGGCGCCAACCACGACATGTAGTTGTGTTCGAGCTTGTCTACTCGCTCGCTGTAGACCACACACGCGTGCTTGGTGCCTGTCACTTCGGGGTCCGTGGCCTGGGCCAAGTGCCGGAAAAACGACTTCTTGTCCATCATTTGTCCGTAGTTCTCCCATAACGAATTCAGTGTCTTGTGGTTCTTGCTCAGAAACATGACCGTAAAAGACGTCTGTTCGCGCATGATCGGAGAAACCTGAACAGACAAACCAAGTCTAAATTTCATAAGCGCGTGACAGTGACTTACGCTCTGGCGGCCGGTCAGGTACTGGACAGCCACAAAAATTGAAATATTGTAATGCCTGCACAAAAATTCATAGAAAGAGTTAATACAACACTGCATGTTGCAGTAAAATCACCTGTAAGTCCCGATAAAGTTGCTCATCCAGCCGTCCTGCGTGTTCAAATTCACGAATCTGCCACCAGACACGCGTGACAAGAAACAACCAAATCATCGAAGACGAGGAAACTTGGTTCTAAATATCCTTGCTGTTGGTAGCGCCGTTTCAAGTTGTCAACGAACTGCACAAGCACGTCCTTGTTGAAGCCCTCGTACACCCGCACGTGCTGCTCCGAGGCCCAGTGGAAGCGATAGGAGTGCTTAAACTTGGTGCGAACCATGATGAGCCCGAACTGGAACGCTCCCTTTTTGCGGAGGCACATCGAGTACAGTAACCAGCGCAAGAAGTGGGTCTTGCCTCGTTCGCTTTGCCCACCAGCACGAAAAGCTGGCCGGCCGTCGGGTCCTTGGGGTAAAAGTACTCGACGTTGCGTGAGAGCTGTTCCGGGTCCTCCGCCAACGGTTCCTCTTCCTTCTCGTCCTTCTTTTTCTTCTTTTTCTTGGACTTCTTCTCCTTTTGTTTCTGGATGTACTCGTCTATCTTTTCCTCGATCGGCTCTTCTTCCTC
>WBZZ01003620.1:0-2500 GCA_019918135.1 Paulinella micropora
AAGGAGGAGAAGGCGAAGCAGGCCCAGATTGCAAAGGCTGCAGCACAAGCCGAGGCGGCTCGAGCCAAGAAGAATATATCCCGTGTCTGGGGTATGTATGAACGTCGAGACATCCCATACTTCGTCCTTGCATGCGTGGGTGCTTTCCTTGTCGGTGGCGCAAACCCCGCGATCGGTATCGTGTTGGTCAAGTCCTTGGCTCTCTTCTATGGCAGCGATCCGGATGAGATGCTCCCCGAGGCGATCAAATGGTCGTGCACCATGCTCGCCATCTCTTTCGGGCAAGTAGTCGGGGATACCTGTCGCTACTGGGGGTGGCAGGTAATCATAGGGCATTGTAAGGCGCAAAAAAAAGGCAGCGAGAGGAACGCAGGCAGTAGTTGGGCAACGGCAGGGGCAGAAAAAAACGCGCAGTAGTGGGGAAGCAAAAGTCTCTATTTTGTTTTGTGCTTTTTTTGCTTCTCAGTCCCCGGAGAGAAGCTGACGGTGAAGCTACGTCGCATGTACTACGACGCGATCATGCGACAGGCAAACTACACTCTATCAATCTACCAATCTATCTTTCTATCTTTCTATCTATCTATCTATCTATCTATCTATCTATCTATCTATCTATCTATCTATCTATCTATCTATCTATCTATCTATCTATCTATCTATCTACCTACCTATCTACCTATCTATCCATCCATCTATCAATAGGAGATCGGTTGGCATGACCTACCTGAGAACACCTCGGGGATCCTGTGTGCCAGTCTGGCCTCTGAAGTCAATCTGATCCAAGCCCTGACTGGCGAAGGACTTGGGCAAAAGATTCTGATCATGTATATCCTATCTTTTGCCTAATTTTTGTCAGTATGCTCTGTTTTTTGCCTGACTATTGCCAGTTTGTCCTCTGTTTTGCCTCACTATTACCAATATGTCCTCTTTTACCTCACGTATACGTATGCCAGTTTGTCTTTTCTTTTTGCTTCACTGTTGTCAGTTGTACAACAATCTGCGCTGTGAGCTTTGCTTGCATCTGGGGCTACTGGGCGATATTTCTGGTCGCGCTTGGCATCATCCCGATCATGATCAGTGGGATGGCCATCGAAATGACTGTGTTCGGCGCGTCCCTTGCTGGAGGTGACACTCACTCACTCACTTGACTCACTCACTCACTGACTCACTCACTCACTGACTCACTCACTCGCAGGACAATCACCGCAGCTGCCCTGGGACCGGAGGCTGGCCGAATTTGTGGGCGAGGTAGTCAGCAGCATACGAACCATCATGTCCTTCACCATGGAAAAACATCTCAGCGAGCATTACTTTGAAATCGCTGACAAGGCAGTCAGAGGCTCCACCTGCTCACAAGCTGCCAAAGGGTTCTTTACCGGGTATGCTCAAGGAGCGACATTCACGGCATTTTCTCTCCTGTACTGGTTTGGCGGCAGACAGGTCGCCAACGGAAAGGCAGACTTCGAAAGCATGTTGATTCCTATCTTCTGCACACTGATGCTCGGCGCAGGGATGGGACAGGCTGCTGCGTCAGCCACCGACGTCACCAAGGCGTCCAAAGCTGCCAAACGCGTCTTTGAACTCGTTGATCGCAAATCCAAAATCGACTATGCCAGCAGCGAGGGCAAAACACCAGAGAAATGCAAAGGCGATATTGTGTTTGAGAATGTGGAGTTTGCTTATCCCAGCCGGCCGATAACCCTGTCGCCCAGGGCTACAACCTCGTTGTCCCCGCGGGCCAAACCGTGGCTCTGGTGGGAGCTAGCGGCAGCGGCAAGTCCACCGCCATTCAGCTGGTGGAGCGCTTCTATGACCCCGATGCGGGGCGGGTCATGCTGGATGGAGTGGACCTGCGAGAGCTGAACGTGTCGTGGCTGCGGCAGCACGTGGGCCTGGTGGGACAGGAGCCTGTGCTTTTCAGCGGCAGCATCGCAGACAACATCGCTTGCGGCAAGCCGGGCGCGACGCGGGAGGAGGTCATTGCGGCTGCCAAGATGGCGAACGCGGACGGGTTCATCACCGAGTTTCCGGCAGGTTACGACACAGACGTGGGAGAAAGAGGAGGGCAGTTGTCAGGCGGGCAGAAGCAGCGCGTGGCTATAGCCAGAGCTCTGATCAAGAACCCAACGATTTTGCTGCTGGATGAAGCGACGTCGGCGCTGGACACGGAGAGCGAGCGGGTAGTGCAGGCTGCACTGGACAAGGTGTTGCAAACGCAAAAGCGCACGACAATCGTGGTGGCTCACCGGCTGTCGACGATTCAAGATGCGGACAAGATCTGTGTGGTAGACCAGGGCAAGATCGTGGAGGAGGGTACTCACAGAGAACTGATCGCCAAGGAGGGGTTATACTACAAGCTGCACAAGCGCCATTGATTTTACTACCCTCTATTAATGAACTTATCAAGTTAAGGCACGACTTTAAGCATTGCGGACGACATTCAAGTGGCAAAATCATCGAAGTTGACTTGCTCTTTCTCGTTCATTGCTTGAGATACGAC
>WBZZ01003620.1:7500-15000 GCA_019918135.1 Paulinella micropora
TACTCCACTCCCTCTTGCTGCTTGCATAAAGCCAAGTAGGACAAGTGCGAAACAAACATCAGACAAACACACAGACAGAGGAGAAACGAGCAAAGCACTCCCACTCTCTGTTCTGAACCATTTTCCTTGCATTTTCTCTGCAGAAACCAGAGGAGATTACACATCTCTCACACAAGAGCAAGACAAATGTCGAAGCACTGTCCGACGACAGACTGACTTCTACAAAACAGCTCTTTTGACCAAACTATCGTTATCTCTGTGCAGGGCCTGACGCCCCATAACCATTTCAACAGAGAAAAGGAAGAAGGAGAAGAAGGTTGCATAGAGTGATAAGAATAACAGAAGAAAAAAAAAAAAACATAGCCTCACCCACTGCATGGAGACAGCAACAGGCTCTCGATCCGGAGTTCAAAGAGCTAATACAGCTATACAAGAACCCGAACGAGCTGAAAATGACGAAGGAGATTAAGGAGCAACAGAAGGAGATGGGTTGGAGAGACGGTCTCTTGTGGTACAAAGGACAACACGGGCGCTATGCATCACAACCAGACAAATGGACTCTCTGGGTTCCTGAGAAACTCAGACACATCATTTTTGTCGCTGCTCATAAACTGCCCACTACTGGCGCACCCGGGCCGACAAAGAACGCATATGTTCATTTCGAGACGATTCTGGTGGAAGAAGATGAAGGAGAATATTGATGAACAGGTCAATGCATGCATCCCATGCAAGACATCCAAAACACCATTGAAGGCGAATTTTGGCCTGATCGGGACTTTTCCTTTACACTTAGGAATGTTCGAGTTCTTACACACCGATCATGTAGGACCTTTCCCGGTCACGACGGAAGGTTACAGATACCTTCTAACGGCCATAGACAGAGCCACCAACTATGTATGGGTGGTCCCAGTCAAAGATGTTACGGGCGAAACAACAGCTAAGGCGTTGATTGACAGGACCATCTCACAGATTGGGGTGCCGAGAAAAATATGCTCAGATCGAGGCTCTGACTTTAATAATGAAGTCATCGACAAGCTATCTGCATATTACGGCATGAAATGGCAATATGTCACCGCCTATAACCCCAGAGCGAACGGCAAGATAGAGCGGGTGCATAGACCCCTCAAGGCCGCGCTGAAGATGTATTGTATGAAGAAGGAGAACCAAAAGGCATGGGTGGAGGCAGCATCCTCGTTTGCCTTTGCTATGAATTGCCTACCCTCTACAGCGTTAGGTGGTTCAAAAGGTTCCGTCTCGCCATACCAATTGGTATATGGGCGTGAGCCCGCCATCCCAGCCTCACTGCTGCACCCAAAAGATTCATGGGCAGATCAGGATGAGCTGTTTGGGGTGAGACTTCGGGCGAAGATGGAGGCGGAGCAAATAGTACAGGCGCGTAGGGAGGCGGAGCGCAGGAAGACTGATGCTGAAGGTGTCAGGCAGGCACACCTGGATCAAGTCAGATTTCAGGTCGGGGATATTGTACTACTGTACCATCCTCAGGTTCCTCAGGGAGTCAGCTCGAAGCTGTTCATCCACTGGAAAGGACCATACCAGATCATGGGACAGATGGGGCCTTTGAATTATAAAATCAGGGGCAGAGGGAAAGTTCAAATAGTGAATGTACGAAGGCTGATTAAGTATGATCCCTTCCTACTTGAAGATGAGTCCGTTGATCAAGCACTCAAACGGATGGAGGCTGACTTTTCAGAGGTCCCACCAATCCGTAAGGAGGATATCTCGGAACGGGATGCCTACAGTGCACCAATTGCGGAGAAGGAGGAGGCTGAGCTGGAGAACAGACCGCAAAAGCGCGGCGGGGACTCAGACCCGCAAAAGGGTGGAGTCGAACGTGCCGGAAGGAAAGTTCACGGAGGCGCAAGTAAGGAGAGCGCAAAATGACCTTATCTACGACCGACCGAGAAAGGCGATAAGGACGGCACGTTCGCAAGGAGTCCATCAAGAGGGGAGCGATGACGGAGATCAAGACCCTCGCGCGGGCAATGACACTCTCGTTCACCCTAGTTGGAAAGAAGGAGATGCGATTGGACATATTTCATGGGCCAAAGACGCTTTTTACTTGGTGAGGCCTGCGGCCCAACACGTAGCCGATGACACGCTCTCAGATTTATATCTCATGAGAGTCATGGCAGTACCTCACAAACGCCATACGCGATCGAATCGAATTTCGACTGCGGCACAAATAATACAACCAGTCTTACATTTCTGGAGGAGTCTGGATCCAGTGGAAGATCCTAAAGTAAGACAATACCTTCCAGTATATAAAGACGCCAAGAAACTTGAGACATGGGATGATACCATATCTCCTACAGATAAAGATCATACCGCGTGGACCATACAAGCACTACCACGAGGAGTGCTAGACATTCCTTTTGACTTGGCACAAGGCGCAATCCCTCACAAAATTTGGGACGTCCTCGAACAGTCTACCTTAGACTTAACTTTGGTTGGAGGTCGTCCACCAGGTAAAGGAGTCCGAATCAAGAAAGCGGGATCGTCGACGCTATAGAATAGAGGGATCTGAAGTGGGAAATTATCCTAGGAAACAGGGTTTGCCCTTTTCGGGTGCTTCTAGGTCTTCTGTAGTTGTGGAAAAAGAAGTTGTGGCAGTGGAAAGTGATAGTGATACGGATGCCGAACAGTTGTCCCCCACCAGTCACCCCACAAGTCCATGATCCGGGAGGAAACCCACAACCAGAAAAAGAGAGTGTCAGTACACCGCTAGTCAGTTCGATAGCCTTTCCCAAAGCAAAGAATAGGAAGGTAAGACTGTCGAACCGACTGGACCCATTACAGGGAGTTGAAGTAGCAGTTCCTGCCCCAGAATTTGGAGAAAAATGGGCTCAGACTCAATATGGAGAGCAGTGGCGCACACATATCAGAAAGGGACGTGCCATTCGTCCAGGGGGAGCTTTGAAAGCAATCTCAGGAAAAATGGAACCTACGCATTACATAGACTTCGGAGAGGGTAAAGCAGAGAGAATGTTAGATAGTGAGATAGAGAAATATAGGATTATTTCAGTTGGTACGACCAGTCTTATCAACCCCCCAGAAGTCAGCATAAAAGCCCCAGTTGTGCCCAAGTTGGACGAAGGAGAACAAACTCAGTCAGTATTATCTACACATAAGCCCAACCCCGCTACTTTTCGTTCATGGACGCAGGGTGAGATATCTGGCGATAATCTCATACCTGCGGGACAGAAGAGAGTCAGACCCCAGAAGCAACCAGTTGCTCCTCCATTTAGCGTAGCACCAGCTTCTGTGGTGCCAACACAACCACCACCCATATTGACTGCCGCAAAATTGCTTGAGGTAGTGCCTGATTTTGCTCACAATGCCTGTTTTTACTCTGCCATTGAACTGCCTCCCGATGTCAAACCACAAGATAAGAAGGCAGCAAGAGAGAAAGAGATAAAACAGCAGGAAGAGTTGAGATCGTTCGAATGGGTGAGAGAGACAGAGGCGAGGAGATGTGGCAGCAAAATAATACCACTAATATGGGTAGATACGGTAAAGCCAGACCCTAAAGGTCGTACTTATTGCAAGGCCAGAACAGCAATAAGAGGAGATTTAATGGAATCTGGCATTCATTTTAATGCTAAACGTAAACGGCGTCTATAGTAAGTATTTTTTTCTCTAGAAGTATTGTGGACCTGATCGATTGCGAACATAGCATTGATCCAATATCGTCCCGACAACCTTACTTAGATATTAAAGCTACTACAGCATTCATTATTCTAGACATTAACAAGACACAGCTGAGAAAAAAAAATATAGGCATTCTATTCTCTTGCTTCGGCAGAGACAAACGAGACGGCAACGAAACAGCACCGTTACGGGATCGCTATTTGAGTGAGCGATGGTGTTTCCTGGATACGACCCGAATTAGTACCAGAATGATGATCTCATTAAAGACTCTACAGTCTAATCAAAAGAAATGATATATTAATAACATGAACTGCTACACCGGATTCCATCGATCTCTACTTGTATCGGCATATCGCAAGGTTAGGGCGCACTCAACCCAACTTCGGATATAGTCGTCAGACTTGATCACCTGACACTATATTAAATGATACCGATTTATACAAGGGTATGTCTTCACAACAAGTAAATGTATTTATGGAAACCGACGACCGGTTATTATATATATATATGTATATATATATATATATATATATATATGGAAATGGCGACATTACATTATCACTCAACCATAAAAGATTATACTTGGACATACTGCACAAATATCTTATCGACAGAAGAAAGAGGAAGATTTTAATATATATATATATATATACTGAATGTGCTAGAGTATACTATGATATACGATTGGTACCGGGGCAAGTATCATTGTTGTTTTATAACGGCTAATTCGTGGGTTGATGTATCTTCATACATAACTCTAAACGAATCTTAGTCAGAAAAGAAATCAGGTGAACCATTATTATGTCGGAAACGAAGTTCCGCCATAAAAAAACTGGGAGGGGGTACTGTGGACATCACCCCCCGAATTATCCGGTAAAAACTTATTTATAGATTTCGTCTGGCCGGACACGTTTGAAATGCCAATTTGATCATGGTCTTTTGGCGTGTACTATCCCCAACGATAGCTCAATGGAAGAGTAAGTCGTTAATATAACCAAACACAGTCCTCAAAAAAGAGAATGATGTCTCGTTATATTAGCTCAGTGACGCAAAGACAAAAAGCCGCCAAAAGACCAGGATCAAATTGGCATTTCAGACGTGTCCGGCCAGACGAAATCTATAAATAAGTTTTTTACCGGATAATTCGGGGGTGATGTCCACAGTACCCCCTCCCAGTTTTTTATGGCGGAACTTCGTTTCCGACATAATACGCTTTGAACTGATTTCTTTTCTGACTAAGATTCGTTTAGAGTTATGTATGAAGATACATCAACCCACGAATTAGCCGTTATAAAACAACAATGATACTTGCCCCGGTACCAATCGTATATATACTCTAGCACATTCAGTATATATATTAAAATCTTCCTCTTTCTTCTGTCGATAAGATATTTGTGCAGTATGTTCAAGTATAATATCTTTTATGGTTGAGTGATAATGTAATGTCGCCATTTCCATATATATATATATATATATATATATATATATATAATAACCGGTCGTCGGTTTCCATAAATACATTTACTTGTTGTGACGACATACCCTTGTATAAATCGGTATCATTTAATATAGTGTCAGGTGATCAAGTCTGACGACTATATCCGAAGCTGGGTTGAGTGCGCCCTAACCTTGCGATATGCCGATACAAGTAGAGATCGATGGAATCCGGTGTAGCAGTTCATGTTATTAAAATATATCAGTTCTTGATTAGACTGTAGAGTCTTTAATGAGATCATCATTCTGGTACTAATGCGGGTCGTATCCAGGAAACACCATCGCTCACTCAAATAGCGATCCCGTAACGGTGCTGTTTCGTTGCCGTCTCGTCTGTCTCTGCCGAAGCAAGAGAATAGAATGCATTTTTTTTGTCAGCTGTGTCTTGTTAATGTCTAGAATAATGAATGCTGTAGTAGCTTTAATATCTAAGTAAGGTTGTCGGGACGATATTGGATCAATGCTATGTTCGCAATCGATCAGGTCCACAATACTTCTAGAAAAAAGAATACTTACTATAGACGCCGTTTACGCGCGCGGACTCCTTTACCTGGTGGAGGACCTCCAACCAAAGTTAAGTCTAAGGTAGACTGTTCGAGGACGTCCCAAATTTTGTGAGGGATTGCGCCTTGTGCCAAGTCAAAAGGAATGTCTAGCACTCCTCGTGGTAGTGCTTGTATGGTCCACGCGGTATGATCTTTATCTGTAGGAGATATGGTATCATCCCATGTCTCAAGTTTCTTGGCGTCTTTATATACTGGAAGGTATTGTCTTACTTTAGGATCTTTCACTGGATCCAGACTCCTCCAAAAATGTAAGACTGGTTGTATTATTTGTGCCGCAGTCGAAATTCGGTTCGATCGCGTATGGCGTTTGTGAGGTACTGCTATGACTCTCATGAGATATAAATCTGAGAGCGTGTCATCGGCTACGTGTTGGGCCGCAGGTTTCTACTACCGTCTCCAACATGTACAGGTATCACCCTCCTGCTATATGTACACACATAACTGCAACATGCGGACAATATTTAGAAGTTACGTCTGCTTTACTACTTTGCAGTCTGCTTTGCATGCAAAATCTCTCTCTCTCTCTCTCTCTCCTCTCTCTCTCTCTCTCTCTCTCTCTCTCTCTCTCTCTCTTTCCCCTCTCCAGACGGGGGGACAGACGGAGATTAGTGAAGAAGAAAAGACGACAAGAAGACGCGCCAGCACCACCACTAAAAGGCGCATAACCGCCACGGCAGCACAGCTAGTTGAAGAAGCCAAAGAAGGTGAGGTTCGCATCGGCGTCAAGTCCGACGAGGAGGATAAATCAGAAGCCAAGGAGCTAGCAAAGGAGGAGAAGGCGAAGCAGGCCCAGATTGCAAAGGCTGCAGCACAAGCCGAGGCGGCTCGAGCCAAGAAGAATATATCCCGTGTCTGGGGTATGTATGAACGTCGAGACATCCCATACTTCGTCCTTGCATGCGTGGGTGCTTTCCTTGTCGGTGGCGCAAACCCCGCGATCGGTATCGTGTTGGTCAAGTCCTTGGCTCTCTTCTATGGCAGCGATCCGGATGAGATGCTCCCCGAGGCGATCAAATGGTCGTGCACCATGCTCGCCATCTCTTTCGGGCAAGTAGTCGGGGATACCTGTCGCTACTGGGGGGTGGCAGGTAATCATAGGGCATTGTAAGGCGCAAAAAAAAGGCAGCGGAGAGGAACGCAGGCAGTAGTTGGGCAACGGCAGGGGCAGAAAAAACGCAGTAGTGGGGAAGCAAAAGTCTCTATTTTGTTTTGTGCTTTTTTTGCTTCTCAGTCCCCGGAGAGAAGCTGACGGTGAAGCTACGTCGCATGTACTACGACGCGATCATGCGACAGGCAAACTACACTCTATCAATCTACCAATCTATCTTTCTATCTTTCTATCTATCTATCTATCTATCTATCTATCTATCTATCTATCTATCTATCTATCTATCTATCTATCTATCTATCTATCTATCTATCTACCTACCTATCTACCTATCTATCCATCCATCTATCAATAGGAGATCGGTTGGCATGACCTACCTGAGAACACCTCGGGGATCCTGTGTGCCAGTCTGGCCTCTGAAGTCAATCTGATCCAAGCCCTGACTGGCGAAGGACTTGGGCAAAAGATTCTGATCATGTATATCCTATCTTTTGCCTAATTTTTGTCAGTATGCTCTGTTTTTTGCCTGACTATTGCCAGTTTGTCCTCTGTTTTGCCTCACTATTACCAATATGTCCTCTTTTACCTCACGTATACGTATGCCAGTTTGTCTTTTCTTTTTGCTTCACTGTTGTCAGTTGTACAACAATCTGCGCTGTGAGC
>WBZZ01003620.1:20000-30000 GCA_019918135.1 Paulinella micropora
GCACCCCACACCAACCCCCTGCCCGCTAGGCAAAAGTAAAATATAATTAATTCTAACTTTAAATATAATTGATTATATTCACGTACTAAAAGAAAAATATGATTTATTAACAGTGGCATTATTTGTATTTAGTTTCTTTGCCACGATACTTCAGTTTCAATTTATAGCAACTGTTCTCTTATAAAAACTATAGTATTTTTGTAAAATTAGATTTTTGTAATAAAACTACAGTGTTTGTGTACAATTAAGTGCCATAAACTGCAAAGGGGCTCCCTACGCCAATCCCGCGCTGCCGACCCCGCCTCGCCGCGCGACAGAGCGGCGAGGCGGGGTCGGCAGCGCGGGGTTGGCGTTGGGCCCCCCCCCCCCCCCCCACTGCTTCAGGTACACATGCCCTGCGGGCCCAAACACCCTCTAACTACATCTATTACACCTCGGCTCTGCCGGACCCGAAATTTTTCAGCTGAGAAATTTTCACTGCAGTGAATAAAAAATTGTTAGGTAATAGATCGCGATCGGTAACAGATATAGTATTAATAACTAATCTTGAATCATCATAGCCGCACCCATCATTCTCAAGTGGGTTTTACATATCGTACCGGCTTCACCCGCCGGCCCGGTGACCGCTTAGCGCTTTTCCCACTTGAAGGGGGCCCGCCGTCATCGTCCCTCACAGAATTACGCCATGACCTGCGTATCCGGCCCGGGCCCTGCCAGTAAGTCCTTGATCGCCTCTTGGACGGTGCCTGCAGGTCAACGATCATCAGAGTCCTTCTCGGTGGCATCGAACCTGCCAACACCTCAGTGCCGTGACTATACTCAGTATGATCGCGGCACGGCATGAATGATTTGGTGCTTAATTGGTTCACCTCGGCTGTGTGATACCTTCCGGCCACCTACTATGATTTCAAGTTTCTACGGATAATCGACACCGCCCGGGCCCCGATATCATCGCTCGCTACTGCACCTGTGGACATCACCCCCCGAATTATCCGGTAAAAAACTTATTTATAGATTTCGTCTGGCCGGACACGTCTGAAATGCCAATTTGATCCTGGTCTTTTGGCGGCTTTTTGTCTTTGCGTCACTGAGCTAATATAACGAGACATCATTCTCTTTTTGAGGACTGTGTTTGGTTATATTACCGACTTACTCTTCCATTGAGCTATCGTTGGGGACAGTACATTTGGAGTCCATGGTTAAAGGCTGATTGCTTTTCTGATCTGTCGTACAGACATCAGATAAGCACAAATTTATTTTTCGCTGATCTGTCGCACAGACATCAGACGAAAAGAAACACTCCTACTCATCCTCAAACAAAAAACTTACAAACAAGCAACCAATTTGTCACAAGCTGGCATAACCTTTAGCCCTTGTGCACATTTGGCTTCTGTGTGCTCTTCTACAAGACACCAGACCACACCTACTCCACTCCCTCTTGCTGCTTGCATAAAGCCAAGTAGGACAAGTGCGAAACAAACATCAGACAAACACACAGACAGAGGAGAAACGAGCAAAGCACTCCCACTCTCTGTTCTGAACCATTTTCCTTGCATTTTCTCTGCAGAAACCAGAGGAGATTACACATCTCTCACACAAGAGCAAGACAAATATCGAAGCACTGTCCGACGACAGACTGACTTCTACAAAACAGCTCTTTTGACCAAACTATCGTTATCTCTGTGCAGGGCCTGACGCCACATAACTATTTCAACAGAGAAAAGGAAGAAGGAGAAGAAGGTTGCATAGAGTGATAAGAATAACAGAAGAAAAAAAAAAAAACATAGCCTCACCCACTGCATGGAGACAGCAACAGGCTCTCGATCCGGAGTTCAAAGAGCTAATACAGCTATACAAGAACCCGAACGAGCTGAAAATGACGAAGGAGATTAAGGAGCAACAGAAGGAGATGGGTTGGAGAGACGGTCTCTTGTGGTACAAAGGACAACACGGGCGCTATGCATCACAACCAGACAAATGGACTCTCTGGGTTCCTGAGAAACTCAGACACATCATTTTTGTCGCTGCTCATAAACTGCCCACTACTGGCGCACCCGGGCCGACAAAGAACGCATATGTTCATTTCGAGACGATTCTGGTGGAAGAAGATGAAGGAGAATATTGATGAACAGGTCAATGCATGCATCCCATGCAAGACATCCAAAACACCATTGAAGGCGAATTTTGGCCTGATCGGGACTTTTCCTTTACACTTAGGAATGTTCGAGTTCTTACACACCGATCATGTAGGACCTTTCCCGGTCACGACGGAAGGTTACAGATACCTTCTAACGGCCATAGACAGAGCCACCAACTATGTATGGGTGGTCCCAGTCAAAGATGTTACGGGCGAAACAACAGCTAAGGCGTTGATTGACAGGACCATCTCACAGATTGGGGTGCCGAGAAAAATATGCTCAGATCGAGGCTCTGACTTTAATAATGAAGTCATCGACAAGCTATCTGCATATTACGGCATGAAATGGCAATATGTCACCGCCTATAACCCCAGAGCGAACGGCAAGATAGAGCGGGTGCATAGACCCCTCAAGGCCGCGCTGAAGATGTATTGTATGAAGAAGGAGAACCAAAAGGCATGGGTGGAGGCAGCATCCTCGTTTGCCTTTGCTATGAATTGCCTACCCTCTACAGCGTTAGGTGGTTCAAAAGGTTCCGTCTCGCCATACCAATTGGTATATGGGCGTGAGCCCGCCATCCCAGCCTCACTGCTGCACCCAAAAGATTCATGGGCAGATCAGGATGAGCTGTTTGGGGTGAGACTTCGGGCGAAGATGGAGGCGGAGCAAATAGTACAGGCGCGTAGGGAGGCGGAGCGCAGGAAGACTGATGCTGAAGGTGTCAGGCAGGCACACCTGGATCAAGTCAGATTTCAGGTCGGGGATATTGTACTACTGTACCATCCTCAGGTTCCTCAGGGAGTCAGCTCGAAGCTGTTCATCCACTGGAAAGGACCATACCAGATCATGGGACAGATGGGGCCTTTGAATTATAAAATCAGGGGCAGAGGGAAAGTTCAAATAGTGAATGTACGAAGGCTGATTAAGTATGATCCCTTCCTACTTGAAGATGAGTCCGTTGATCAAGCACTCAAACGGATGGAGGCTGACTTTTCAGAGGTCCCACCAATCCGTAAGGAGGATATCTCGGAACGGGATGCCTACAGAGCACCAATTGCGGAGAAGGAGGAGGCTGAGCTGGAGAACAGACCGCAAAAGCGCGGCGGGGACTCAGACCCGCAAAAGGGTGGAGTCGAACGTGCCGGAAGGAAAGTTCACGGAGGCGCAAGTAAGGAGAGCGCAAAATGACCTTATCTACGACCGACCGAGAAAGGCGATAAGGACGGCACGTTCGCAAGGAGTCCATCAAGAGGGGAGCGATGACGGAGATCAAGACCCTCGCGCGGGCAATGACACTCTCGTTCACCCTAGTTGGAAAGAAGGAGATGCGATTGGACATATTTCATGGGCCAAAGACGCTTTTTACTTGGTGAGGCCTGCGGCCCAACACGTAGCCGATGACACGCTCTCAGATTTATATCTCATGAGAGTCATGGCAGTACCTCACAAACGCCATACGCGATCGAATCGAATTTCGACTGCGGCACAAATAATACAACCAGTCTTACATTTCTGGAGGAGTCTGGATCCAGTGGAAGATCCTAAAGTAAGACAATACCTTCCAGTATATAAAGACGCCAAGAAACTTGAGACATGGGATGATACCATATCTCCTACAGATAAAGATCATACCGCGTGGACCATACAAGCACTACCACGAGGAGTGCTAGACATTCCTTTTGACTTGGCACAAGGCGCAATCCCTCACAAAATTTGGGACGTCCTCGAACAGTCTACCTTAGACTTAACTTTGGTTGGAGGTCGTCCACCAGGTAAAGGAGTCCGAATCAAGAAAGCGGGATCGTCGACGCTATAGAATAGAGGGATCTGAAGTGGGAAATTATCCTAGGAAACAGGGTTTGCCCTTTTCGGGTGCTTCTAGGTCTTCTGTAGTTGTGGAAAAAGAAGTTGTGGCAGTGGAAAGTGATAGTGATACGGATGCCGAACAGTTGTCCCCCACCAGTCACCCCACAAGTCCATGATCCGGGAGGAAACCCACAACCAGAAAAAGAGAGTGTCAGTACACCGCTAGTCAGTTCGATAGCCTTTCCCAAAGCAAAGAATAGGAAGGTAAGACTGTCGAACCGACTGGACCCATTACAGGGAGTTGAAGTAGCAGTTCCTGCCCCAGAATTTGGAGAAAAATGGGCTCAGACTCAATATGGAGAGCAGTGGCGCACACATATCAGAAAGGGACGTGCCATTCGTCCAGGGGGAGCTTTGAAAGCAATCTCAGGAAAAATGGAACCTACGCATTACATAGACTTCGGAGAGGGTAAAGCAGAGAGAATGTTAGATAGTGAGATAGAGAAATATAGGATTATTTCAGTTGGTACGACCAGTCTTATCAACCCCCCAGAAGTCAGCATAAAAGCCCCAGTTGTGCCCAAGTTGGACGAAGGAGAACAAACTCAGTCAGTATTATCTACACATAAGCCCAACCCCGCTACTTTTCGTTCATGGACGCAGGGTGAGATATCTGGCGATAATCTCATACCTGCGGGACAGAAGAGAGTCAGACCCCAGAAGCAACCAGTTGCTCCTCCATTTAGCGTAGCACCAGCTTCTGTGGTGCCAACACAACCACCACCCATATTGACTGCCGCAAAATTGCTTGAGGTAGTGCCTGATTTTGCTCACAATGCCTGTTTTTACTCTGCCATTGAACTGCCTCCCGATGTCAAACCACAAGATAAGAAGGCAGCAAGAGAGAAAGAGATAAAACAGCAGGAAGAGTTGAGATCGTTCGAATGGGTGAGAGAGACAGAGGCGAGGAGATGTGGCAGCAAAATAATACCACTAACATGGGTAGATACGGTAAAGCCAGACCCTAAAGGTCGTACTTATTGCAAGGCCAGAACAGCAATAAGAGGAGATTTAATGGAATCTGGCATTCATTTTAATGCTAAACGTAAACGGCGTCTATAGTAAGTATTTTTTTCTCTAGAAGTATTGTGGACCTGATCGATTGCGAACATAGCATTGATCCAATATCGTCCCGACAACCTTACTTAGATATTAAAGCTACTACAGCATTCATTATTCTAGACATTAACAAGACACAGCTGAGAAAAAAAAATATAGGCATTCTATTCTCTTGCTTCGGCAGAGACAAACGAGACGGCAACGAAACAGCACCGTTACGGGATCGCTATTTGAGTGAGCGATGGTGTTTCCTGGATACGACCCGAATTAGTACCAGAATGATGATCTCATTAAAGACTCTACAGTCTAATCAAAAGAAATGATATATTAATAACATGAACTGCTACACCGGATTCCATCGATCTCTACTTGTATCGGCATATCGCAAGGTTAGGGCGCACTCAACCCAACTTCGGATATAGTCGTCAGACTGGATCACCTGACACTATATTAAATGATACCGATTTATACAAGGGTATGTCTTCACAACAAGTAAATGTATTTATGGAAACCGACGACCGGTTATTATATATATATATATATATATATATATATATATGGAAATGGCGACATTACATTATCACTCAACCATAAAAGATTATACTTGGACATACTGCACAAATATCTTATCGACAGAAGAAAGAGGAAGATTTTAATATATATATATATATATACTGAATGTGCTAGAGTATACTATGATATACGATTGGTACCGGGGCAAGTATCATTGTTGTTTTATAACGGCTAATTCGTGGGTTGATGTATCTTCATACATAACTCTAAACGAATCTTAGTCAGAAAAGAAATCAGGTGAACCATTATTATGTCGGAAACGAAGTTCCGCCATAAAAAAAACTGGGAGGGGGTACTGTGGACATCACCCCCCGAATTATCCGGTAAAAACTTATTTATAGATTTCGTCTGGCCGGACACGTTTGAAATGCCAATTTGATCATGGTCTTTTGGCGTGTACTATCCCCAACGATAGCTCAATGGAAGAGTAAGTCGTTAATATAACCAAACACAGTCCTCAAAAAAGAGAATGATGTCTCGTTATATTAGCTCAGTGACGCAAAGACAAAAAGCCGCCAAAAGACCAGGATCAAATTGGCATTTCAGACGTGTCCGGCCAGACGAAATCTATAAATAAGTTTTTTACCGGATAATTCGGGGGGTGATGTCCACAGTACCCCCTCCCAGTTTTTTATGGCGGAACTTCGTTTCCGACATAATACGCTTTGAACTGATTTCTTTTCTGACTAAGATTCGTTTAGAGTTATGTATGAAGATACATCAACCCACGAATTAGCCGTTATAAAACAACAATGATACTTGCCCCGGTACCAATCGTATATATACTCTAGCACATTCAGTATATATATTAAAATCTTCCTCTTTCTTCTGTCGATAAGATATTTGTGCAGTATGTTCAAGTATAATATCTTTTATGGTTGAGTGATAATGTAATGTCGCCATTTCCATATATATATATATATATATATATATATATATAATAACCGGTCGTCGGTTTCCATAAATACATTTACTTGTTGTGACGACATACCCTTGTATAAATCGGTATCATTTAATATAGTGTCAGGTGATCAAGTCTGACGACTATATCCGAAGCTGGGTTGAGTGCGCCCTAACCTTGCGATATGCCGATACAAGTAGAGATCGATGGAATCCGGTGTAGCAGTTCATGTTATTAAAATATATCAGTTCTTGATTAGACTGTAGAGTCTTTAATGAGATCATCATTCTGGTACTAATGCGGGTCGTATCCAGGAAACACCATCGCTCACTCAAATAGCGATCCCGTAACGGTGCTGTTTCGTGACCGTCTCGTCTGTCTCTGCCGAAGCAAGAGAATAGAATGCATTTTTTTTGTCAGCTGTGTCTTGTTAATCTCTAGAAGAATGAATGCTGTAGTAGCTTTAATATCTAAGTAAGGTTGTCGGGACGATATTGGATCAATGCTATGTTCGCAATCGATCAGGTCCACAATACTTCTAGAAAAAAGAATACTTACTATAGACGCCGTTTACGCGCGCGGACTCCTTTACCTGGTGGAGGACCTCCAACCAAAGTTAAGTCTAAGGTAGACTGTTCGAGGACGTCCCAAATTTTGTGAGGGATTGCGCCTTGTGCCAAGTCAAAAGGAATGTCTAGCACTCCTCGTGGTAGTGCTTGTATGGTCCACGCGGTATGATCTTTATCTGTAGGAGATATGGTATCATCCCATGTCTCAAGTTTCTTGGCGTCTTTATATACTGGAAGGTATTGTCTTACTTTAGGATCTTTCACTGGATCCAGACTCCTCCAAAAATGTAAGACTGGTTGTATTATTTGTGCCGCAGTCGAAATTCGGTTCGATCGCGTATGGCGTTTGTGAGGTACTGCTATGACTCTCATGAGATATAAATCTGAGAGCGTGTCATCGGCTACGTGTTGGGCCGCAGGTTTCTACTACCGTCTCCAACATGTACAGGTATCACCCTCCTGCTATATGTACACACATAACTGCAACATGCGGACAATATTTAGAAGTTACGTCTGCTTTACTACTTTGCAGTCTGCTTTGCATGCAAAATCTCTCTCTCTCTCTCTCCCTCTCTCTCTCTCTCTCTCTCTCTCTCTCTCTTTTTCCCCTCTCCAGACGGGGGGACAGACGGAGATTAGTGAAGAAGAAAAGACGACAAGAAGACGCGCCAGCACCACCACTAAAAGGCGCATAACCGCCACGGCAGCACAGCTAGTTGAAGAAGCCAAAGAAGGTGAGGTTCGCATCGGCGTCAAGTCCGACGAGGAGGATAAATCAGAAGCCAAGGAGCTAGCAAAGGAGGAGAAGGCGAAGCAGGCCCAGATTGCAAAGGCTGCAGCACAAGCCGAGGCGGCTCGAGCCAAGAAGAATATATCCCGTGTCTGGGGTATGTATGAACGTCGAGACATCCCATACTTCGTCCTTGCATGCGTGGGTGCTTTCCTTGTCGGTGGCGCAAACCCCGCGATCGGTATCGTGTTGGTCAAGTCCTTGGCTCTCTTCTATGGCAGCGATCCGGATGAGATGCTCCCCGAGGCGATCAAATGGTCGTGCACCATGCTCGCCATCTCTTTCGGGCAAGTAGTCGGGGATACCTGTCGCTACTGGGGGGTGGCAGGTAATCATAGGGCATTGTAAGGCGCAAAAAAAAGGCAGCGGAGAGGAACGCAGGCAGTAGTTGGGCAACGGCAGGGGCAGAAAAAACGCAGTAGTGGGGAAGCAAAAGTCTCTATTTTGTTTTGTGCTTTTTTTGCTTCTCAGTCCCCGGAGAGAAGCTGACGGTGAAGCTACGTCGCATGTACTACGACGCGATCATGCGACAGGCAAACTACACTCTATCAATCTACCAATCTATCTTTCTATCTTTCTATCTATCTATCTATCTATCTATCTATCTATCTATCTATCTATCTATCTATCTATCTATCTATCTACCTACCTACCTATCTACCTATCTATCCATCCATCTATCGATAGGAGATCGGTTGGCATGACCTACCTGAGAACACCTCGGGGATCCTGTGTGCCAGTCTGGCCTCTGAAGTCAATCTGATCCAAGCCCTGACTGGCGAAGGACTTGGGCAAAAGATTCTGATCATGTATATCCTATCTTTTGCCTAATTTTTGTCAGTATGCTCTGTTTTTTGCCTGACTATTGCCAGTTTGTCCTCTGTTTTGCCTCACTATTACCAATATGTCCTCTTTTACCTCACGTATACGTATGCCAGTTTGTCTTTTCTTTTTGCTTCACTGTTGTCAGTTGTACAACAATCTGCGCTGTGAGCTTTGCTTGCATCTGGGGCTACTGGGCGATATTTCTGGTCGCGCTTGGCATCATCCCGATCATGATCAGTGGGATGGCCATCGAAATGACTGTGTTCGGCGCGTCCCTTGCTGGAGGTGACACTCACTCACTCACTCACTCACTCACTCACTCACTGACTCACTCACTCACTGACTCACTCACTCGCAGGACAATCACCGCAGCTGCCCTGGGACCGGAGGCTGGCCGAATTGTGGGCGAGGTAGTCAGCAGCATACGAACCATCATGTCCTTCACCATGGAAAAACATCTCAGCGAGCATTACTTTGAAATCGCTGACAAGGCAGTCAGAGGCTCCACCTGCTCACAAGCTGCCAAAGGGTTCTTTACCGGGTATGCTCAAGGAGCGACATTCACGGCATTTTCTCTCCTGTACTGGTTTGGCGGCAGACAGGTCGCCAACGGAAAGGCAGACTTCGAAAGCATGTTGATTCCTATCTTCTGCACACTGATGCTCGGCGCAGGGATGGGACAGGCTGCTGCGTCAGCCACCGACGTCACCAAGGCGTCCAAAGCTGCCAAACGCGTCTTTGAACTCGTTGATCGCAAATCCAAAATCGACTATGCCAGCAGCGAGGGCAAAACACCAGAGAAATGCAAAGGCGATATTGTGTTTGAGAATGAGGAGTTTGCTTATCCCAGCCGGCCCGATAACCCTGTCGCCCAGGGCTACAACCTCGTTGTCCCCGCGGGCCAAACCGTGGCTCTGGTGGGAGCTAGCGGCAGCGGCAAGTCCACCGCCATTCAGCTGGTGGAGCGCTTCTATGACCCCGATGCGGGGCGGGTCATGCTGGATGGAGTGGACCTGCGAGAGCTGAACGTGTCGTGGCTGCGGCAGCACGTGGGCCTGGTGGGACAGGAGCCTGTGCTTTTCAGCGGCAGCATCGCAGACAACATCGCTTGCGGCAAGCCGGGCGCGACGCGGGAGGAGGTCATTGCGGCTGCCAAGATGGCGAACGCGGACGGGTTCATCACCGAGTTTCCGGCAGGTTACGACACAGACGTGGGAGAAAGAGGAGGGCAGTTGTCAGGCGGGCAGAAGCAGCGCGTGGCTATAGCCAGAGCTCTGAT
>WBZZ01003620.1:35000-42500 GCA_019918135.1 Paulinella micropora
GCGGCTTTTTGTCTTTGCGTCACTGAGCTAATATAACGAGACATCATTCTCTTTTGAGGACTGTGTTTGGTTATATTACCGACTTACTCTTCCATTGAGCTATCGTTGGGGACAGTACATTTGGAGTCCATGGCTAAAGGCTGATTGCTTTTCTGATCTGTCGTACAGACATCAGATAAGCACAAATTTATTTTTCGCTGATCTGTCGCACAGACATCAGACGAAAAGAAACACTCCTACTCATCCTCAAACAAAAAACTTACAAACAAGCAACCAATTTGTCACAAGCTGGCATAACCTTTAGCCCTTGTGCACATTTGGCTTCTGTGTGCTCTTCTACAAGACACCAGACCACACCTACTCCACTCCCTCTTGCTGCTTGCATAAAGCCAAGTAGGACAAGTGCGAAACAAACATCAGACAAACACACAGACAGAGGAGAAACGAGCAAAGCACTCCCACTCTCTGTTCTGAACCATTTTCCTTGCATTTTCTCTGCAGAAACCAGAGGAGATTACACATCTCTCACACAAGAGCAAGACAAATGTCGAAGCACTGTCCGACGACAGACTGACTTCTACAAAACAGCTCTTTTGACCAAACTATCGTTATCTCTGTGCAGGGCCTGACGCCACATAACTATTTCAACAGAGAAAAGGAAGAAGGAGAAGAAGGTTGCATAGAGTGATAAGAATAACAGAAGAAAAAAAAAAAAACATAGCCTCACCCACTGCATGGAGACAGCAACAGGCTCTCGATCCGGAGTTCAAAGAGCTAATACAGCTATACAAGAACCCGAACGAGCTGAAAATGACGAAGGAGATTAAGGAGCAACAGAAGGAGATGGGTTGGAGAGACGGTCTCTTGTGGTACAAAGGACAACACGGGCGCTATGCATCACAACCAGACAAATGGACTCTCTGGGTTCCTGAGAAACTCAGACACATCATTTTTGTCGCTGCTCATAAACTGCCCACTACTGGCGCACCCGGGCCGACAAAGAACGCATATGTTCATTTCGAGACGATTCTGGTGGAAGAAGATGAAGGAGAATATTGATGAACAGGTCAATGCATGCATCCCATGCAAGACATCCAAAACACCATTGAAGGCGAATTTTGGCCTGATCGGGACTTTTCCTTTACACTTAGGAATGTTCGAGTTCTTACACACCGATCATGTAGGACCTTTCCCGGTCACGACGGAAGGTTACAGATACCTTCTAACGGCCATAGACAGAGCCACCAACTATGTATGGGTGGTCCCAGTCAAAGATGTTACGGGCGAAACAACAGCTAAGGCGTTGATTGACAGGATCATCTCACAGATTGGGGTGCCGAGAAAAATATGCTCAGATCGAGGCTCTGACTTTAATAATGAAGTCATCGACAAGCTATCTGCATATTACGGCATGAAATGGCAATATGTCACCGCCTATAACCCCAGAGCGAACGGCAAGATAGAGCGGGTGCATAGACCCCTCAAGGCCGCGCTGAAGATGTATTGTATGAAGAAGGAGAACCAAAAGGCATGGGTGGAGGCAGCATCCTCGTTTGCCTTTGCTATGAATTGCCTACCCTCTACAGCGTTAGGTGGTTCAAAAGGTTCCGTCTCGCCATACCAATTGGTATATGGGCGTGAGCCCGCCATCCCAGCCTCACTGCTGCACCCACCCAAAAGATTCATGGGCAGATCAGGATGAGCTGTTTGGGGTGAGACTTCGGGCGAAGATGGAGGCGGAGCAAATAGTACAGGCGCATAGGGAGGCGGAGCGCAGGAAGACTGATGCTGAAGGTGTCAGGCAGGCACACCTGGATCAAGTCAGATTTCAGGTCGGGGATATTGTATTACTGTACCATCCTCAGGTTCCTCAGGGAGTCAGCTCGAAGCTGTTCATCCACTGGAAAGGACCATACCAGATCATGGGACAGATGGGGCCTTTGAATTATAAAATCAGGGGCAGAGGGAAAGTTCAAATAGTGAATGTACGAAGGCTGATTAAGTATGATCCCTTCCTACTTGAAGATGAGTCCGTTGATCAAGCACTCAAACGGATGGAGGCTGACTTTAAAGAGGTCCCACCAATCCGTAAGGAGGATATCTCGGAACGGGATGCCTACAGAGCACCAATTGCGGAGAAGGAGGAGGCTGAGCTGGAGAACAGACCGCAAAAGCGCGGCGGGGACTCAGACCCGCAAAAGGGTGGAGTCGAACGTGCAGGAAGGAAAGTTCACGGAGGCGCAAGTAAGGAGAGCGCAAAATGACCTTATCTACGACCGACCGAGAAAGGCGATAAGGACGGCACGTTCGCAAGGAGTCCATCAAGAGGGGAGCGATGACGGAGATCAAGACCCTCGCGCGGGCAATGACACTCTCGTTCACCCTAGTTGGAAAGAAGGAGATGCGATTGGACATATTTCATGGGCCAAAGACGCTTTTTACTTGGTGAGGCCTGCGGCCCAACACGTAGCCGATGACACGCTCTCAGATTTATATCTCATGAGAGTCATGGCAGTACCTCACAAACGCCATACGCGATCGAATCGAATTTCGACTGCGGCACAAATAATACAACCAGTCTTACATTTCTGGAGGAGTCTGGATCCAGTGGAAGATCCTAAAGTAAGACAATACCTTCCAGTATATAAAGACGCCAAGAAACTTGAGACATGGGATGATACCATATCTCCTACAGATAAAGATCATACCGCGTGGACCATACAAGCACTACCACGAGGAGTGCTAGAAATTCCTTTTGACTTGGCACAAGGCGCAATCCCTCACAAAATTTGGGACGTCCTCGAACAGTCTACCTTAGACTTAACTTTGGTTGGAGGTCGTCCACCAGGTAAAGGAGTCCGAATCAAGAAAGCGGGATCGTCGACGCTATAGAATAGAGGGATCTGAAGTGGGAAATTATCCTAGGAAACAGGGTTTGCCCTTTTCGGGTGCTTCTAGGTCTTCTGTAGTTGTGGAAAAAGAAGTTGTGGCAGTGGAAAGTGATAGTGATACGGATGCCGAACAGTTGTCCCCCACCAGTCACCCCACAAGTCCATGATCCGGGAGGAAACCCACAACCAGAAAAAGATAGTGTCAGTACACCGCTAGTCAGTTCGATAGCCTTTCCCAAAGCAAAGAATAGGAAGGTAAGACTGTCGAACCGACTGGACCCATTACAGGGAGTTGAAGTAGCAGTTCCTGCCCCAAAATTTGGAGAAAAATGGGCTCAGACTCAATATGGAGAGCAGTGGCGCACACATATCAGAAAGGGACGTGCCATTCGTCCAGGGGGAGCTTTGAAAGCAATCTCAGGAAAAATGGAACCTACGCATTACATAGACTTCGGAGAGGGTAAAGCAGAGAGAATGTTAGATAGTGAGATAGAGAAATATAGGATTATTTCAGTTGGTACGACCAGTCTTATAAACCCCCCAGAAGTCAGCATAAAAGCCCCAGTTGTGCCCAAGTTGGACGAAGGAGAACAAACTCAGTCAGTATTATCTACACATAAGCCCAACCCCGCTACTTTTCGTTCATGGACGCAGGGTGAGATATCTGGCGATAATCTCATACCTGCGGGACAGAAGAGAGTCAGACCCCAGAAGCAACCAGTTGCTCCTCCATTTAGCGTAGCACCAGCTTCTGTGGTGCCAACACAACCACCACCCATATTGACTGCCGCAAAATTGCTTGAGGTAGTGCCTGATTTTGCTCACAATGCCTGTTTTTACTCTGCCATTGAACTGCCTCCCGATGTCAAACCACAAGATAAGAAGGCAGCAAGAGAGAAAGAGATAAAACAGCAGGAAGAGTTGAGATCGTTCGAATGGGTGAGAGAGACAGAGGCGAGGAGATGTGGCAGCAAAATAATACCACTAACATGGGTAGATACGGTAAAGCCAGACCCTAAAGGTCGTACTTATTGCAAGGCCAGAACAGCAATAAGAGGAGATTTAATGGAATCTGGCATTCATTTTAATGCTAAACGTAAACGGCGTCTATAGTAAGTATTTTTTTCTCTAGAAGTATTGTGGACCTGATCGATTGCGAACATAGCATTGATCCAATATCGTCCCGACAACCTTACTTAGATATTAAAGCTACTACAGCATTCATTATTCTAGACATTAACAAGACACAGCTGAGAAAAAAAAATATAGGCATTCTATTCTCTTGCTTCGGCAGAGACAAACGAGACGGCAACGAAACAGCACCGTTACGGGATCGCTATTTGAGTGAGCGATGGTGTTTCCTGGATAGGACCCGAATTAGTACCAGAATGATGATCTCATTAAAGACTCTACAGTCTAATCAAAAGAAATGATATATTAATAACATGAACTGCTACACCGGATTCCATCGATCTCTACTTGTATCGGCATATCGCAAGGTTAGGGCGCACTCAACCCAACTTCGGATATAGTCGTCAGACTGGATCACCTGACACTATATTAAATGATACCGATTTATACAAGGGTATGTCTTCACAACAAGTAAATGTATTTATGGAAACCGACGACCGGTTATTATATATATATATATATATATATATATATATATATATATATATATATATATATGGAAATGGCGACATTACATTATCACTCAACCATAAAAGATTATACTTGGACATACTGCACAAATATCTTATCGACAGAAGAAAGAGGAAGATTTTAATATATATATATATATACTGAATGTGCTAGAGTATACTATGATATACGATTGGTACCGGGGCAAGTATCATTGTTGTTTTATAACGGCTAATTCGTGGGTTGATGTATCTTCATACATAACTCTAAACGAATCTTAGTCAGAAAAGAAATCAGATGAACCATTATTATGTCGGAAACGAAGTTCCGCCATAAAAAACTGGGAGGGGGTACTGTGGACATCACCCCCCGAATTATCCGGTAAAAAACTTATTTATAGATTTCGTCTGGCCGGACACGTTTGAAATGCCAATTTGATCATGGTCTTTTGGCGTGTACTATCCCCAACGATAGTTCAATGGAAGAGTAAGTCGTTAATATAACCAAACACAGTCCTCAAAAAAGAGAATGATGTCTCGTTATATTAGCTCAGTGACGCAAAGACAAAAAGCCGCCAAAAGACCAGGATCAAATTGGCATTTCAGACGTGTCCGGCCAGACGAAATCTATAAATAGGTTTTTTACCGGATAATTCGGGGGGTGATGTCCACAGTACCCCCTCCCAGTTTTTTATGGCGGAACTTCGTTTCCGACATAATACGCTTTGAACTGATTTCTTTTCTGACTAAGATTCGTTTAGAGTTATGTATGAAGATACATCAACCCACGAATTAGCCGTTATAAAACAACAATGATACTTGCCCCGGTACCAATCGTATATATACTCTAGCACATTCAGTATATATATTAAAATCTTCCTCTTTCTTCTGTCGATAAGATATTTGTGCAGTATGTTCAAGTATAATATCTTTTATGGTTGAGTGATAATGTAATGTCGCCATTTCCATATATATATATATATATATATATATATATATATATATATAATAACCGGTCGTCGGTTTCCATAAATACATTTACTTGTTGTGACGACATACCCTTGTATAAATCGGTATCATTTAATATAGTGTCAGGTGATCAAGTCTGACGACTATATCCGAAGCTGGGTTGAGTGCGCCCTAACCTTGCGATATGCCGATACAAGTGGATCGATGGAATCCGGTGTAGCAGTTCATGTTATTAAAATATATCAGTTCTTGATTAGACTGTAGAGTCTTTAATGAGATCATCATTCTGGTACTAATGCGGGTCGTATCCAGGAAACACCATCGCTCACTCAAATAGCGATCCCGTAACGGTGCTGTTTCGTGACCGTCTCGTCTGTCTCTGCCGAAGCAAGAGAATAGAATGCATTTTTTTTGTCAGCTGTGTCTTGTTAATCTCTAGAAGAATGAATGCTGTAGTAGCTTTAATATCTAAGTAAGGTTGTCGGGACGATATTGGATCAATGCTATGTTCGCAATCGATCAGGTCCACAATACTTCTAGAAAAAAGAATACTTACTATAGACGCCGTTTACGCGCGCGGACTCCTTTACCTGGTGGAGGACCTCCAAAGTTAAGTCTAAGGTAGACTGTTCGAGGACGTCCCAAATTTTGTGAGGGATTGCGCCTTGTGCCAAGTCAAAAGGAATGTCTAGCACTCCTCGTGGTAGTGCTTGTATGGTCCACGCGGTATGATCTTTATCTGTAGGAGATATGGTATCATCCCATGTCTCAAGTTTCTTGGCGTCTTTATATACTGGAAGGTATTGTCTTACTTTAGGATCTTCCACTGGATCCAGACTCCTCCAGAAATGTAAGACTGGTTGTATTATTTGTGCCGCAGTCGAAATTCGGTTCGATCGCGTATGGCGTTTGTGAGGTACTGCTATGACTCTCATGAGATATAAATCTGAGAGCGTGTCATCGGCTATGTGTTGGGCCGCAGGCCTCGCCAAGTAAAAAGCGTCTTTGGCCCATGAAATATGTCCAATCGCATCTCCTTCTTTCCAACTAGGGTGAACGAGAGTGTCATTGCCCGCGCGAGGGTCTTGATCTCCGTCATCGCTCCCCTCTTGATGGACTCCTTGCGAACGTGCCGTCCTTATCGCCTTTCTCGGTCGGTCGTAGATAAGGTCATTTTGCGCTCTCCTTACTTGCGCCTCCGTGAACTTTCCTTCCGGCACGTTCGACTCCACCCTTTTGCGGGTCTGAGTCCCCGCCGCGCTTTTGCGGTCGGTGGCCCGCTTGTTCTCCAGCTCAGCCTCCTCCTTCTCCGCAATTGGTGCACTGTAGGCATCCCGTTCCGAGATATCCTCCTTACGGATTGGTGGGACCTCTGAAAAGTCAGCCTCCATCCGTTTGAGTGCTTGATCAACGGACTCATCTTCAAGTAGGAAGGGATCATACTTAATCAGCCTTCGTACATTGACTATTTGAACTTTCCCTCTGCCCCTGATTTTATAATTCAAAGGCCCCATCTGTCCCATGATCTGGTATGGTCCTTTCCAGTGGATGAACAGCTTCGAGCTGACTCCCTGAGGAACCTGAGGATGGTACAGTAGTACAATATCCCCGACCTGAAATCTGACTTGATCCAGGTGTGCCTGCCCGACACCTTCAGCATCAGTCTTCCTGCGCTCCGCCTCCCTATGCGCCTGTACTATTTGCTCCGCCTCCATCTTCGCCCGAAGTCTCACCCCAAACAGCTCATCCTGATCTGCCCATGAATCTTTTGGGTGCAGCAGTGAGGCTGGGATGGCGGGCTCACGCCCATATACCAATTGGTATGGCGAGACGGAACCTTTTGAACCACCTAACGCTGTAGAGGGTAGGCAATTCATAGCAAAGGCAAACGAGGATGCTGCCTCCACCCATGCCTTTTGGTTCTCCTTCTTCATACAATACATCTTCAGCGCGGCCTTGAGGGGTCTATGCACCCGCTCTATCTTGCCGTTCGCTCTGGG
>WBZZ01003620.1:72500-87500 GCA_019918135.1 Paulinella micropora
AGGTGATCGACCTCACGGTCGTTCAGGAGGTGGGTAGAAGGAGGAGGGGAAGGCCTAGTCAGGTAGAATGTCTGGCTAGATCTGTTGTAGGTGGAGGTCAGCGCAGCGTCGCGGACTTCTTCTCGGCAGATAACTCCTCTCACTCCATGCACCCACTTGCACATGCACAGCACGCTCACTTGCACATTGCACCGCCAGTCGAATCTATGCGAGGTTAGTAGCATAAGGTAGATGGGGCTGTTATTCCTAAATAAGGGGAGCAATGGACAATTTTATTAATAATAGTATTTAGTCATACCGGCCCACCTCAAGGACAATGGCCTATTTTACCCATATCACTCTATGTGTAACGGTGAATTCACTGAAAGCTTTGGCGGTTTGGGGTTGTGGCGCTAGGTGACGTGTCAGTATTATTCAAAATCTCTAAGTATATAAAAGTAAAGTACGAACTGTCGGCCGGCCCGTACATTACATAGTGGCATCAAGTGTTGTCCGGCTTGTCGTTACTTGACTCTTATGCTTGGTCTGCCCCTCTACAGTTGAGGTACGACTAAGTGTCAGAGTAGCTGTTCCGGTTACATCTGGAGCCACTAACAAAAATTGAACGGGGTTTTGCTTTTGCTTTTCGTGAGGTTCACGAAAAGCTCAAGTTCTCACGTTTTTCTTGCCTTGTTTTTCTTGAGGTTTTGACACCTCGGAATTTCCGACAGAAAAGGGTGTTGACCTTTTTCAAGTTTTGCTTTAGACAGTTTAGCTCTCATTAGGGGGAGAGGGATAGAAACAGATTGTGTGTGAGGTGTAGGAGCACGCACATTTGTTTTGTATTCGGTTGGAGGAAACAGGTGTCACCAGCATAACTCATAAGCTGTGTGTGGAGCAGTTGTGTGTGTGTGCTGTGTGTGTCATTTGTTGCTTTCCCACATCTCTCTTCTCTTTCTCATTTCGATATGTTACCACGTGAGAATAGGAGGAGGATGTTGACAGCAAGCAGCCCTTATTCTACACCAGCGTATACTAGGGGGGGGTGGGTCTTTGGTACCTTCCTCTCTTGGTACACGTTTTATGGGGGCAGGAGCCCTCACAGCGTCGAGTTCGTCGACAACAGGGGGAACACCTCCCTCTTTGCACTTCATCTCTGCTCGTCTGGAAGACGATTTGAAGACGATGTGGCAGTTTCGTCTCACAGGTGATAGTTGGGCGGACCAGTTACCGTCCACAAAGGCATTGCAGACGGTCAGACAATGCATTAATGCTATCTCGCCTGGTTCGACGAGGAACGTGTGGGACACACTTGTGATCGGACGCACCACAGTGGCAAATGTTATGGTGGCAGCAGAGATGGTGGTTCAGATTGCAGAAGCTGTGGGCATGGGGACCCACTACTGGACGCCTGAGAGGCTGGATGCGTCCAGATTGATGGCATCAACGGAGGGAATGGTCGATCTCAATATAGCGAGGTTGGGACAAGTCCAAGCTGAAGCCTGGGGCACCACTGCCATGGCTGGAGACCTTTCTCGTGACTTTGTCAAACGTCACGGACAGCCTGTGTACGACTTGGTTGGCTGTTGGCCGTCTTGGGATGTCTTGGATCAAGGGCATCCAAGATGGACTGAAATGCAAAAGTTTGCTCAGTTTCACAGTCAGGTTTGGGCCAGAGTGTCACCCACTGTGCACGCAATGTGCAACTTTATTTTTCGGCCCAAGAGTGGTGTTGGGGCTAAAGTGCTCTCAATAGACGACGTGTTCACGCCCATTTTCGACGCAATGGATGGCTTCTGGGACAAGGCAGTCTCAGGGACAAAGCCCACTTGGGCTACAGCGGGATCGTCTGAAAATCTCGTCACGTTGGAACGATTGCTGGTAGTGGATGCCATCGTTTATATGGCCAAAGCTTTTTATCATTTTGCTGTGGCTTGGGATGGCCAGGCAGAACGACGAAAGCTTGCGGTTTCGTCATGGAACCGTAAAATGGAAAAGAACGACGAGGAACGACGTCGTACTATTGAGCGTCACCAGAAGGATGTGGACCGCCTTCTGGGTGACCAGAAGGCTTTTGCTCTGGACAATCAGAAGGTTGCAACTCCTAGGCATATCTCTGAGCTTCGTATGTGGCTGACAGAGGTACGTCGGGTCTGTCGTTCAGCTAACATTTATACGCCTGAGGATGTGGCCATAGTGGCTGATAGGTTCTTTCGTTGTCAGTCATCGGTGGACAACGAATGGCTTATGCAAAGCGAGGTGTGGGCAGCTTTTTGGGGAAAGCTGCAGTCTACTCGGTTCGACGCCATGTGTGTCGATAGTATTGGTCTGATGCTCGCAGAGAAGATGGGCTACCATGTTTTTGCCTCTAAGTCACAGGAGGTCAGTCAGCTGCAGGCGGAGGTCAAGTGGATGGTGAATAAGAAGCCTGTACTCCACTACATGTTCCAGAGGATAATGGACATGGTGATTATGCTCACACCTGCAGAAGCCTTCAAATTGACGGCTGTGGCATTGTTCGATCTGAACAATCAAGTCTTTATTAAGATGGCGAAAGAGATTCAGACGGACACAGAGGTATGGGAATACCTCCTCAAGGGTACTGGACAGTCTACCCCTGAGGCCAGTCCGGAGATATGGAACGTGGATGAAGACGTGTTGGGGAAAGTCATGCGTCGAGTCCAGAAAACCATCATCGATGAGTGGAAGTGGTCGGGTCCGAGGTCAGGGACTCCCACTCAAGGTAATCAGAACCAGGGGGGAGGGGATGGTGCGGGACCATTCGAGCCCGGGGATGAAGTTTATTGGGGCCAGGGGTACTCGCGCAGGGGACCTCAGTTCTATGGTCAGAGACCCCAAGGGGGGCCGGGGCAAGGTCGTCAACGGTTCCAGAGGTCATACTACAACCCCAGGGTGCATAGGCCGTTGTGCATGAAGAAGGCGGGAGCCTTGTGGCTCAAATCGGGAGCCATGTGCAAGAGCAATTGCCAGAATTTTCATCCTGAAGGCTGGGATGACTCGGTGCAGAAGGAAGTCTTGAGGAAGGTACGCTACGACTATCCAGTGGGTCCCTTCCATGGCTTGTTGAATACGAATAAGTATTCGCAGGAGCTCAAGAACCTTCAGGATCGTGATCGGAAGGCATACGATCAGAAGGGATGGACGGATCCTGGTGAGGCACCTTATTTGAAGGGTGAATGGGAAAAGTTCAGGGTATGGAACCCTCTCACTTCAGATGGCGGCGACGCACCGGCGTCTATGGGAAGAGATATCCCGGGCAGGCACGGGAATGAATCCGTGGACCCCTCATGGAATTTACGGGGGTCATCGGATGCGTCCTCAGCAAGGTCGGCTGCTAGTTCTTCGTCGAGCTCGTCGTCTAGTTCGAGCGATCGGTCGGATCGAGGGCACCTTGACAACCGACGTAGTCGTTCAAGGTCAAGAGATCGTCGTAGTGATCGTGAGGTCACTCATGTATCGGGCGGTCGTCATTACGACGAGAGGGATGAAGCCCGAGATCGACGAGGATACGATCGAGGAGGGCATGTTCGTGGCGGATACGACCGAGGACGACGCGATTCACGGAATCGAGATAGGTCACCGGAGCGGAGCCGAGATCGATCTCCACCGCGACGTCGGGGAGGGCGTTCAGATTCACGGGAACGTCCCAACTCAAATCGGAGCCCGCAGTGGGGCGGCAATCAGGGTAGTTCCCTTTTTCCTAATGCAAATGTGTATGGGGGGGGTGCGGGAACTTTTCCCTCATCGCATATGCAGCAGGCGGGAGCAGGTGCTTACTATGCGGGTCCAGCTCCGGGGCAGCAGTTACCAGTAGGCTACGGGCAGCCGATGCAGCAGCAGTTCTACCAAGGGCAGCCACAGCAGCAGGTGGTTGCTTATGGGGGACAGTCTTACATCCCTCCAGCACCAATCTTGCCTGCTCCTGGTATGCCGATGGGAGGCGGTCAGGGGACCGTCGGAGGGCAGATGCCTCCGCAGCAACAAGTCCAGGGTATGGCGTTTGGTATAACGCTAGTGGACATGTTGGTGAATGTGCAGGGCAAAGCATTAATGCAAGTGCGGGGCCAGGGATCCCAGGAGGCAATCCCAGCGCCTGACTCGGAGGTCGGGAGGGAGAATAAGTCGGGTGAGTTGCCTATCGGCCACGGAGGCGACATGGTTACTCATGACCTGCGATTTGATGATAGGACACGCGTGGTAACGCGGGGAGTCCAGGAAGCTACGGACGCGGTGGCCTTGGAAGGCCAGGATGGACAGAATGAGCAGGTTGAGGACCTTGATAGTCACAGGGACACTCTATGTCCGGTGATGAATAAAGGCACGGACCTTAATGTGGAGTTAGCGTCGGAGGCGCTTGATAGTAAATATTTTGGTGGTTATGAAGCACTTTCAGCGGACGGGTGTGGCCCGGGGAAAGCTGAATTGCCTTTATTATTCACTAAAATTTTTATTAAGGATGTACAGCAGGAATGCATTGTGGGCAATGATACAATGGCATCTCTGAATGTACTCGGGAAGGAATTTATTGAACTATGGAGCAGGGAACCATGGTTTAGACACGGGTTTCGGCCGTGTCGGTTGAGGATCAAGGGAGTGGGAGGCATGACCGGGGTCTCAGGGTCAGTCATGCTTACGTTCCTTTTGAAAGACGGGAAGTCTTTCTCTCATCGGTTTTGGGTCGTCCCAGCCTTTGCTGGTGGTCTCCTGTTGGGGCTGCGGAACCTCAGACGAATGCACGCTCGGATTTATACGGATCTGAACGTGGTGCAGTACGGTGGATCCGAGGTGGCTCCGCGGTACGAGGTAGTACCGTATGAACCTTTACGGCGGGAAGGCCAATGTGCGGTAGCGCACGATTTGGATGTGAGTGTCTCACCAGTCATGCGCGCTGACTGGGGGTGGACAAAGGTGGTGTCCGAGGGCACGGAGCCTTCGGTCACACCCCACATTCAGGAGCCTGTAACAGCCTCGTTCTTCCATGTATGCACAGTAGAGTCGGGGGACTCTGGGGAAGCAAGTGTGGTTGCTGACAATTCTGACGACAAGATACAGGAGACGGAATATGTCATGACCACAACCTTTGGCTGGGCCTACAGGGACCCACGCGACGTGAGGGTCGTGAACGTGGACTGTAGGGATTCCGCAAAGGATGAGGCGGTAGTGGCCGCGATAGACGCGAGGTTGGAACACCTCTACGCAGCAAAAGCGGAATTGTTGCGGGGTACGATTGCGGGCATGGAGGATGCCGGTGATCAGCATGTCTATATAGATGTGCATTCGACCACGACGTCTCATGTGGTTTGGAATGTTACCCAACATAAGCTGCCGGTCAAGCAGCCTAAGCCGATCGTAGAAGCCTTCTTGAAGAGTCACTGGGATGATAATTTGTTTTTCCCTAAGGGAGTCAAGGCCATTAAGGAGGTCTTGAAAAACAGGCTATCGGTGGATGATTTCACTATAGTCATCCCAGTGGGAACTCGGACGGAAATGTGGTGGCAGGATATAGAGGATCATCTTATTGATGACCCGGTCCCGATCCCACATAGAGGCCATAAGCTGGTCTTGGCTTTACGATTGGGGACGAAGGAGAAGGCGTTGGCTTATGGGGCCAAGTTAATGCAACGTGAGATGGTGGATGTGAGAAAGCAAGCCTTCTCTTGGATATCGGGTATATATCACCGCACGCATGCAATGCAATATGCCATTATCATAGATCATGTGGCACAGCTTGCCCAGTGGAGAGGCAAGGAGGAAACTAGGTACCATGGGACGATGGTACGTGAGGATGAGCGGCCTATTCCGATGGAGGATGTGGCGCAGTTATCACGTAAGGCCTCTCATAAGGAGATTGAGGAGGCTAGGATAGCCGCGGAAAAGGCTATTGCGGAGAAATATAGTACTTGGGAAGGTACTATGAAGGAGCGAGATGCCCTCAAGGGTATCTTGGAGAATAATATGGAGGTATTTGGGCCTCTTGAGGCGGGCTCTGTTCGGGGTTACGAGGCTAACTTTGGACGGAAGCTGGGTGAAGACGTGGTGGGTCACAGGAGACCGTCACGTATGAGCTATCACGAGGATCGGATGGCTCGGGAAATCACTCAGGAGCTTTTGGAGAAGGACATCATTGAGGCACGCTTATCGGAGGTGTCTTCACCTGTGCGTATGGCGCCCAAGCCGGATGGGTCCTTACGTATGTGTATCAATTACTATAGGATCAATAAGATTCTGAAGCAGATCGAGACACCGGTACCGGATCTCAGGAAGGGGATCAACCGGCTCAAGCATGCGAAGGTGTATACTACGCTTGATCTTAAGAGCGGGTTTTGGCAAATCCCTCTTAATGAGTCATGTCGGTATCTCACAGCGTTTATGGTCGGAATGACTACATACGTGTGGAAGGTATTACCGATGGGTCTTAAGTGCTCTCCGGGTCTATTTCAGCATGCTATGACTAAGATGCTGGGGAAGGAGTACGACGATGAGGCGACGGTGGTTCGTCTTGGGTCGACGGAGGATTATGCTTTCTGTTACATAGATGATATTATCATTTATTCAGAGAGTATGGAGAAACACGTGGAACACGTGCAGGACGTCTTGCGACGTATAAGCGCGTTTGGATTGCGCTTGAATGCACAGAAATGTGACTTCGCACAAAGAAAGATACAGTACCTGGGATATGAGATCTCAGAGGGTCGGTGTGCGATTGCATATGAAAAGAGGAACTATGTAGCGTCTATGCCGATGCCAAAGACTCGGACGGACTTACATTCCTTTATATCGCTGGCTCAGTATTATGGTGAATTCATTCCGGGGTTTGCGGAAAGAGTAGCGGTGGTCAGGAAATTCCTGAAGCAAGGGGTCGGGGACGACCCATGGCCGGAGGAAGTCACGAGAGTGATAGCGGAGCTCAAGGATGAGATTGCTAAAGACCCAAGGCAGGGAGGTCGAGTTCTTATGTTACCTGACTGGAAGGAACAGTTCGTGCTCGACACTGACGCGTCTTCGTACGCGGTAGGAGCGGTGCTTCAACAGATGGACAAGTCCATTGGGCAGTTGCGGCCCGTTATGTTCATCAGCCGGCAGCTGATACCGGCGGAAAAGGAATACTGCACAAGGCAGCGGGAAGCACTCGCTATAGTGTGGGCTTTCCAGAGGTTGCGGGAATACCTGTGGGGTACTCCTAACATTTTGGTTAGAACGGACCATCATAACCTGCTATGGCTCATGTCTGGAGATCATACAGGTAGGTTGGCCAGGTGGCAGTTGGAATTGGCGGAGTATGACTTCACCATTCATTACATCAAGGGCAAAAGGAATGTTGTCCCTGATTTTTGTTCTCGGTATGAGGACAAGAGTGGACAGAAGGATAAGGCCGTTGATGATTTACAGCGACGTAATACGGTCAAGGAGGTGCGAATGGCACAGTTTGAATTTCGAACGCCGGGGGCGGTGTTCGCAATCATGGGTCATGATGTGGATCTACATGATTGGGAGGAACAGGGAGCGGAAGACACCAAGTTGCCATCGGGGCTTTGGTATCATCCGTTCACGCATAATAACAATCAACGTGACACGCGCAGCGAGGAAGTGTCTGCGTTGGAAGCAGTCGAGGTAGCGGCACGAGACAAATGTGCATGCTGTTACTCGCCGATCGCGAGAGAGGCGTGTGAGGATATCCTATGGGCGGAAGCAAGGACCGCGGATAGGAAAGAGGGGGAGGATGTTATGGAAGGAAGGCAGGGTGCCTTTAACGCGGTCTTGTTACCGAAGGGCCCGATGTGCCTTAACTTGGAGGATGAAGAAAAAGTTAAGGAGGAACATCTTTTTCAGTTACCGGAGGCACATCCGGAAAAGGTTCGATTCCAGTTGGAAACTGACACGGCAGTCAGACTGGCGTCGGTGGAAACTTTTCGGACTTTCACAAAGGAAAGTACGGAGTATAAGGAGTTGAGAGAACATCTGCTCAATCCACAGGCAAGGCCCGAGGACATTGACATAAGGAAACTCAAGCGGTGCTTGGTACTAAAGGATGGACTCCTTTGGTATATGGGAAAAGATGGCGTATATACCAATGAGGAGGATCGATGGTTGTTATGGGTTCCGCAGGAACTCAGAACGTCTTTGTTAATTGCGGCGCATCATTGTCCTATGCAGAGCCACCCGGGGGTGGAAAGGATGACGTGGTCGTTAAGGAGACGTTTTTGGTGGAATAACCTGGGAGAACGGGTTAAGGAGTTTGTGAAGGGTTGTCCTCATTGTCAGATGGCCAAGTTGCCATATAGGCCGAAGATGGGGCTTAAGGGTGAATATGATATCACTCTGGATATTTTCGATACCTTGCATATCGATCATGTGGGTCCTTTTCCAGAGGCGGGAACGGAAAAATTCAAATATCTCTTAACGGTTATTGATCGAACTTCCAATTATGTCATTACTGTCCCTGTTACGGATGTGACAGCGGAAGTGACAGCGGCGGCGCTGATTGATCAGGTATTCGGCCGTATTGGGATACCGAGAAGGATTATTTCGGATAGAGGAACGAGTTTCGCGAATGAGGTTTCGCAAAGGATTGCCAAGTTCTTTGGGTTCGATTGGCAGTATGTGACTGCTTTTAACCCAATGGCGAATGGTAAGATTGAACGCGTTCACAGGACGTTGAAGGCAGCGTTGAAGACTTATTGTAAGAACAGCCAGCTTAACTGGGTATATGTGGTACCTATGTTCACGTTTGCTGTCAACAATTTAGCTTCGGCGTCGTTAGGCGGACACGCGCGGGGTGTCAGTCCGCATCAGGTGGTCTATGGACGGGCGTTAAACACGCCGACGGAACTGTTGTTTCCGCCTGAAAAGTGGGAACCGTGTGAACTGTTAGGAGTTCGCTTACGAGCGATCGCGGAAGCACGGAGTGCGATTGAGAAGTGTCGGGAGACGCTGAGAGAGGTTCAGCGGGAACAGGAAATGGGCAAGTACTCTCATGTGGAGTACAAGGAAGGTGATACAGTGTTGCTGTATGTACCGACGGTACCGAAAGGGGTATCGATTAAGTTTTACAATAAGTGGCATGGGCCATTTAAGATAGTACGTCAGACGGGTGCGTACAATTACAAGATTGCACCTACGGGGGCACGTGGAAGGGAACAGATTGTTCATGTTCGTCGGTTGGCGAAGTTCAGTCCTTATTTGCTGGAGGACGAGAATGAGGAACAAGCGCTGAGGCGTATTGCACCAGCGTTTAGACAGCCGCCAGCATTGCATACGCGCAAGGAGCGTGAGGAGGCGTTGCGAAAGCAACAGAAGGAAGAAAAGGCTGAGGCCAGGAATGCTGGACAACAGGATCGTTCGGCTTCGGACGTCAAGGTAGACGTCAAAGATGGGAGGGAAATTCCGAAGTCATCGGAAATGTCGGATCGGAAAGGCACGGTATGGAAGAAACCGTGGATAGCCGGTAAGGAAGTGGCTAAGATCGACTGGCAGGTTGATAAGTTCTATCTATGTCGACCGCACGAGGATACGGTCATGGATAAGGACTTTGATTATTTCTTTTTAATGCAGGTTACGTATGTACAGCCTAGAACGCGGGTACGGGCTGCGTTGGGACTTGCTCCGACAATGCACTTTTGGAGGAGCAAGAGTGTTATTGATATGACGCGGGAAAGAATCTTTGCGCCAGTATTTCGAGACGGCAAAGATTTGGAGCAGTGGGATGCGTCCATCGAGAAGGACGATGAGGATTTTACACCATGGACGGTGCAAATGATGCCAAGGGTGGTGTTGGATATGCCGTTCGAGTTAACAGAGGAAAGGAGGATTCCGCTTCGTATTTGGGACGAAGTCCAAAGTGCGGGCATATCATTTTTGTTGATAGGTGCACCAAGATGTGAGAAAGAAGTGGCGGCGAAGAAGAGAAGGGCTAAAGAGACGCAGTCGGAAGCAGTAGAGCACAGGGGTCGAGGACGATCTCGGAAACAAGTCAAAACGTGAAGCTACGAAGTCTGATGTCGCTTACGGATCATTTGCTACTTTGATTTTTCTACGGGAAAGGGGAGATCAAGACGGGGCATTTCTTTTAATGCCTGAGGTGAAAGAGCTAGGCTCGGGGGCACGAGTTCTCATGGGAGACTCGCACTGGACGTGGACAAATTATTTTTACTTATTCGACAGCCGGGATGCTTCATGTCATGTATCGGTCGGTCGAGGGCGCCTTCGAATGAGGAGTCAGTCTTCGGCGTGGGGGTCGACCGCTTACATCGGCTTCCCCCAAGGGGGCAAAGGGATTGTCGGCCGGCCCGTACATTACATAGTGACATCAAGTGTTGTCCGGCTTGTCGTTACTTGACTCTTATGCTTGGTCTGCCCCTTTACAGTTGAGGTACGACTAAGTGTCAGAGTAGCTGTTCCGGTTACAGAACACTCTTGTCACGAGTCTAGTGATTCCAAGCCGCCGCCGCATAAAAATAAGTTCCACAGTATTTTAGCTGCGGCATACAAGGTCACAGTCACCTGTCCACGAAACTTGGGTGACTGGCATGCAGTCAAAAAGTTGTTGTTGTGTATTTATAAACACAGACAAAATAAATGGCTATAAAGTACACTAGGTAGCTAGTCTAGTGATATTAACTTGATAGTAGAAGCTGAATGGAAAGCTTTTTTTGAATTATTAATAAGAAATACGACTCCTAGACTCATTTTCATTTTTTGACGACCCTCCTGGCGACCGGTTTTTGCTATATTAATATAACTTTCAATTTATTGAAAAAAAAATTCGATACATTTGTTTCTTGTGATGTATTAATATTGAACCTCATTCATCACTCTTTCAAGTATGAACATATCTTTTGCGCACAGAAACTGAGCATGTGTCGGAGGTGTCGAGACACAATTTTTTGAAAAAAAAAATCTGACCAGTATAACACGAAACCCGTACATTTTCCTATGACATCGTAAAACTTCCCGACAAAAAGTGGTGGGGCCGGCTTGAACATGAACTTTTGAAGAGAGATCTTTGAAGTTAGTTTTCATTATCTTCCAGTTTAGTTATAATAAAATCCCTTTGAGATAAATATTAATAGTGATTAACATTCAATACTCAAAAATTATATTGTAACAAAAAGATTCATCACAAAACTTTATTTTAATTTTGATTGGGGCCACTTTACATATGTACAGCGTGGACTATTGATGCCAAGTGACACTATTATTATTTCTCAAGGCACGATCGGCAGAGTTATGATTGGTTGAAACCAAGAAAACTTTTATTGAGTTATTGGTCGAGTGATAATCACTTCGACAGCAAGTCAATCTTCATCCAGTCTAATGGAAAGATCATAAACCTGACGGAGGGCTCTCTCGAGAACTCCGTTACATGACCACTTTGCACTTGCTTTCGTCGAAGATGGCTTGACAATGAAATACTGCATAGGCAGTAGCCCCGCTACTAGCGAAACAGCTGCTTACTTACTATTATTATTACAGCCGAAGGATTCTGCGGAGGCCGGCGTTCTTGGCAGCGATCTTGGTGGTGGTGGTAGGAAGCGCAGTGGAAGTAGGAGCTTTGGTGGTGCTCTTGGCCTCAGGCAACTTTTCCGGAGCAGTGGAAGCAGGAGCCGCGGTGCTTGGGGTCGTCGTGGATACATCTGTGTATACACGCAAATTGAACGAATTAGACATCACGCTTCTCATCACACAATTTTCTTATCGCATAATACCGGGGGGGGGTAGATTGACCGCTCTTGGCCTTAGGCATCTTTTCAGAATAATAATAATAATAATAATAATAGTGCTTCTCTGTCAATGGCTGATGCATTTCTGCACATGCGCCTCCATCGTCTCACCCGTGAGGGGAGTACGAAGAATTGACGATAGGCTCTAATGACACCCCCGCAAGGGCAGTTCCAACACTTCCAGACGGACCGGTATGTTCAATGAAAATACTGGTCCAGACGGACCGGTATGTTCAATGAAAATACTGGTGGCACCGACGGGAATCGAACTGGTGACAGGGCCCAGATGGTAGAACTTGACCACTGGGCTATCACGGTGTCCAATAATAATAATAATAATAATAATAATAATGATAATAATAATAATAATAATAATAATAATAAAAACTGACCTTCAGATTCCTTGGCGGAACCATCCCTGGCAGGAGCCTTGATGGTGCTCTTGGCCTCAGGCATCTTTTCAGGAGCGGTGGTGGTAGGTGGCTCAGTGGAAGTAGGAGCCGCGGTGCTGGGGGTCGTCGTGGATACATCTGTGTATACATTCAAATAGAATGAATTCTACATCGCGCTTCTCACCACATAATTTTCTTAACACATAATTACGGGGGGGGGGGGGGGGGGGGAGGTGGGGCTGACCCTTTTTGTGCTGAGGCATCTTGTCAGGAACGGCTGCGGTAGACGGCGCACTGTCAGTAGGAGCTGCGGTTGTCATGGCCTCAGGCATCTTTTCAGGAGTGGTGGCGCTAGGCGGCGCTGTGGAAGTAGGAACCTCGGGGCTTGGGGTCGTCGTGGATACATCTGTGCATACATTCGAATTGAACGAACTAGACATCGCGCTTCTCATCACATAATTGTCTTATCACACAATAATTGGGTGGGGGGGGGGGGGGGGGGTAGGCTGACCGCTCTTGGCCTTAGGCATCTTTTCAGAATATAATAATAATAATATTAATAATAATAATAATAATAATAATGATAAAAATAATAATATTAATAATAACTGACCGCCAGATTCCTTGGCGGAACCATCCCTGGCAGGAGCCTTGATGGTGCTCTTGGCCTCAGGCATCTTTTCAGGAGCGGTGGTGGTAGGGGGCTCAGTGGAAGTAGGAGCCGCGGGGCTGGGGGTCGTCGTGGATACATCTGTGTATACATTCAAATTGAATGAATTACACATCGCGCTTCTCACCACATAATTTTCTTAACACATAATTACGGGGGGGGGGGGGGGGGGGAGGTGGGGCTGACCCTTTTTGTGCTGAGGCATCTTGTCAGGAACGGCTGCGGTAGGCGCTGCACTGTCAGTAGGATCTGCGGTTCTCATGACCTCAGGCATCTTTTCAGGAGTGGTGGCGCTAGGCGGCGCTGTGGAAGTAAGAGCCTCGGGGCTTGGGGTCGTCGTGGATACATCTGTGCATACATTCAAATTGAACGAATTAGACATCGCGCTTCTCATCACACAATTTTCTTATCACCAATAATGGGGGGGGGGGGGGGGGGGGGGGTGGTAGGCTGACCGCTCTTGGCCTTAGGCATCTTTTCAGAATAATAATAATAATAATAATAATAATAATAACTGACCGCCAGATTCCTTGGCGGAACCATCCCTGGCAGGAGCCTTGATTATGCTCTTGGCCTCAGGCATCTTTTCAGGAGCGGTGGTGGTAGGGGGCTCGGTGGTGGTAGGGGGCTCAGTGGAAGTAGGAGCCGCGGGGCTGGGGGTCGTCGTGGATACATCTGTGTATACATTTAAATTGAATGAATTATACATCGCGCTTCTCACCGCATAATTTCTTAACACATAATTACGGGGGGGGGGGGGGGGGGGGGGGGAGGTGGGGCTGACCCTTTTTGTGCTGAGGCATCTTGTCAGGAGCGGCTGCGGTAGGCAGTGCACTGTCAGTAGGATCTGCGGTTCTCATGGCCTCAGGCATCTTTTCAGGAGTGGTGGCGCTAGGCGGCGCTGTGGAAGTAAGAGCCTCGGGGCTTGGGGTCGTCGTGGATACATCTGTGCATACATTGAAATTGAACGAATTAGACATCGCGCTTCTCATCACATAATTATCTTATGTCTTATCACACAATAATTGGGGGGGGTGGGTGGGCGGGGGTTAGACTGACCGCTCTTGGCCTTAGGCATCTTTTCAGAATAATAATAATAATAATAATAATAATAATAATAATAATAATAATAATAATAATAATAATAATAATAATAATAGTGCTTCTCTGTCAATGGCTGATGCAAATCTGCACATGCGCCTCCATCGTCTCACCCGTGAGGGGAGTACGAAGAATTGACGATAGGCTCTAATGACACCCCCGCAAGGGCAGTTCCAACACTTCCAGACGGACCGGTATGTTCAATGAAAATACTGCTGGCACCGACGGGGATCGAACTGGCGACAGGGCCCAGATGGTAGAACTTGACCACTGGGCTATCACGGTGTCCATAATAATAATAATAATAATAATAATAATAATAACAACAATAATAATAATAATAATAATAACTGACCGCCAGATTCCTTGGCGGAAGCATGCCTGGCAGGAGCCTTGGTGGTGCTCTTGGCCTCAGGCATCTTTTCAGGATCGGTGGTGGTAGGGGTCTCAGTGGAAGTAGGAGCCGCGGGGCTGGCGGTCGTCGTGGATACATCTGTGTATACATTCAAATTAAGCGAATTATACATCGCGCTTATCATCACATAATTTCTTATCGTATCGTTAGGGTGGGGGGGAGGGGCTGACCCTTTTTGTGCTGAGGCATTTTGTCAGGAACGGCTGCGGTAGGCGGCGCACTGTCAGGATCTGCGGTTATCATGGCCTCAGGCATCTTTTCAGGAGTGCTGGTGCTAGGCGGCGCTGTGGAAGTAGGAGCCGCGGGGCTTGGGGTCGTCGTGGATACATCTGTGCATACATTCGAATTGAACGAATCATACATCGCGCTTCTCATCACATAATTGTCTTATCACACAATAATGGAGGGGGGGGGGGGGGGGGGGGGGCGGGGGGGTAGGCTGACCGCTCCTGGCCTTAGGCATCTTTTCATAATAATAATAATAATAATAATAATGATAATAATAATAACTAACCGCCAGATTCCTTGGCGGAACCATGCCTGGCAGGAGCCTTGGTGGTGCTCTTGGCCTCAGGCATCTTTTCAGGATCGGTGGTGGTGGTAGGGGTCTCAGTGGAAGTAGGAGCTGCAGGGCTGGGGGTCGTCGTGGATACATCTGTGTATACATTCAAATTGAATGAATTATACGTCGCGCTTCTCATC
>WBZZ01003620.1:100000-112500 GCA_019918135.1 Paulinella micropora
GTACAACTCTGATTTGAATTTGTTATAGTATATATCCTTTTTAGGTGGGATACCTTCCCTAGTTCCTGGAACTTCAGATTCTGGTTTTCTCTCTTTCACTCTCTCTTTCTCTCTTTCTTTCTCTCTCTCTCTCTCTCTCTCTCTCTCTCTCTCTCTCTCTCTCTCTCCTCTTTTGCTCTCTCGCTCTCTCTCCTCCCACCCCCTTCTTCTCCTTCCTTTAGATCGGTCATCCTCGACGTCGTCTTCGAGCTCGTCCGCTGTGGGGTGGTCCTCGTCGACGTCGTCTTCGAGCCCGTCGGTTGTGGGGAGGTCGTCCTCGACGTCGTCTTCGAGCCCGTCCGCTGTGGGGTGGTCCTCGTCGACGTCGTCTTCGAGCCCGTCCGCTGTGGGGAGGTCGTCCTCGACGTCGTCTTCGAGCCCGTCTGCTGTGGGGTGGTCCTCGTCGACGTCGTCTTCGAGCCCGTCCGCTGTGGGGTGGTCCTCGTCGACGTCGTCTTCGAGCCCGTCCGCTGTGGGGTGGTCCTCGTCGAAGTCGTCTTCGAGCCCGTCCGCTGTGGGGAGGTCGTCCTCGACGTCGTCTTCGAGCCCGTCCGCTGTGGGGAGGTCGTCCTCGACGTCGTCTTCGAGCCCGTCTGCTGTGGGGTGGTCCTCGTCGACGTCGTCTTCGAGCCCGTCGGTTGTGGGGAGGTCGTCGTCGACGTCGTCTTCGAGCCCGCCCGCTGTGGGGTGGTCCTCGTCGACGTCGTCTTCGAGCCAGTCGGTTGTGATGAGGTCCTCGTCGACATCGTCTTCGAGCCCGTCCGCTGTGGGGTGGTCCTCGTCGACGTCGTCGTCGAGCCCGTTGGTTGTGGGGAGGTCGTCGTCGACGTCGTCTTCGAGCCCGTCGGCTGTGGGGTCCTCGACCGCGTCTTCGAGCGGGTGGTCGTCTTCGAGGCAGTCGCCTGTTTCTGTCAAGACAGAGGCAGACATGCCTCGTCGCAAAAGGGAAGTTGATGCCAATGGCCGTATTTGCCATGAGGTAATACAGGATGTCTTGGGCCAAGAGGTCAGAAGTCCGCAGTTGAGGCTAGCAGAGGTGGTGTGCTGTTGTGCCCCCTTCCATCGCAAGTGTCTTGTTACTTGGTGGAATCTTTGCAGGCAGAAAGTCGAACTACCCAATTGCCCGCACTGTAGGAAGGTTCCCAGCAATAGCTTCCGTACTTCTCATTTCTATGGGCATGAGATCGTGAGGTGGAAGCCACTTAGCAGGAAAGCAACAGCGCAAAAGTCGTCTCCCATAGATATCACTGCAGACGAGTCAGAGTTCTCCCAGTTTCAGCCCCTTCCTGCCCGGGTAAAACCCGAGCCTGGTAGTGAGTCCGCCGCCCCTGCTGAATCTAGTGCGGCTGTTATCGCCCACCAAGATGGAGAGCATGAGGTAGCTGGTGCTGAATCTAGTGAGGCTGTTATCGCCCACCAAGATGGAGAGTACGAGGTAGCTGAAACAGAAGATCTAGCTGCTGCGATCAGGAAGGGGGCGCAAGGAAAGCTGCCAGAGCCTGTCCTTGATGAGGAGAAGCAGTTGAGGTGGGCTGTGGAAGAATCTATCCGGGCAGCACAGCAGCTAGTAACAGCACGGAGTGGTCAAAAACGCGAAGATGTCACAGAGGTTGGTGTCAGCACGCAAGCAGGGGTCCAGAGGGAGAGCCGCGAAGCTCGAGCTGCAAATTCACCAAGTGTTACGACAGGCTTCTTTCCGTGCGCAAGCCTGGCCGAGTCTCTCTTTTTCTCTCTTTCTTTGTCTCTTTCTCTCTCTTTCCTTTTTTTTTTTTTGTGTTTTGGGTTTCTTGTTGTTGTTGTTTTTTGTTTCTTTTCTCTTGTGCTTCTTTTGTGGTGTACAGGAGAGCCAAAATGTGGCGAGCGCGGAGGCAGCCCGCAAGGTCGGCGGTCAGGTACATATCCATCTATCTATCTATCCGAATATCCATCTATCCATCTATGTATCTATCTATGTATCTATCTATCTAAAATGTAGAACTATGTGACGAGCGTGGAGGCACTGCCAGTCAGCAAGGATGACTATTATTAATATTAATTATTATTAATATTAATTATTATTAATATTAATAATCATCATTAATATTAATCAGCATTATTAATAATAACTTGCATCTCTCTCCCCCCCCCCCCTCTCCCCCTCCCCCTCTCCCTCTCTCTCTCTCCTAAATAAACTTCACTTCCTGTTCAATGGGGATTTGCAGCTCATGTAGATGCTTCCTGATTACTTCTTGGCTGTCTGCCGGGATTTTGTGCTGTGCCGTGAGATAAAAGCAGAAAGCTCTGCATTCACTCCAAGTGTATTCCCTCTTCGTAGCTTTGGATTCTTTTCCCGAAACCTTAAAACTCCACGCCCCAGATCTTCTAGAGCATCTGGCAGGACCGTATGTGCCAGTAAGCGTATTTGCATCCGCGGTACCGTACATGATCAACTCTACCATAGCCACCTCTTCCTCTACCCAACATCTCTTCACTTTCCCCACTTGCCATGCCCTTATCGCCCCAGCTTGAAACAGTTCGTCTACTTCACTCTTGCACTCAGCTTCTGTCACTACTACAAAACTTCCTACAGCTGGCGGCCAGCCCTCAAACTCGTTTTGCTGCTTCTTACTTGGCGAGGCTCGCCACATTGCGACTGCCCTACAGTTTGAATGGATGAATAGATAGATAATAGACAGATTGATAGATAGATACCTGAGCGCCGCCGTTGCTGACTGGCAGTGCCTCCACGCTCGTCACATTATTGTTCTACATTTTAGATACATAGATGGATAGATGGATAGATAGATAGATAGAAACCTGAGTGGCGCCATTGCCGACTACCTCCGCTGTACTATCCCCAACGATAGCTCAATGGAAGAGTAAGTCGGTAATATAACCAAACACAGTCCTCAAAAAGAGAATGATGTCTCGTTATATTAGCTCAGTGACGCAAAGACAAAAAGCCGCCAAAAGACCAGGATCAAATTGGCATTTCAGACGTGTCCGGCCAGACGAAATCTATAAATAAGTTTTTTACCGGATAATTCGGGGGGTGATGTCCACAGTACCCCCTCCCAGTTTTTTATGGCGGAACTTCGTTTCCGACATAATACGCTTTGAACTGATTTCTTTTCTGACTAAGATTCGTTTAGAGTTATGTATGAAGATACATCAACCCACGAATTAGCCGTTATAAAACAACAATGATACTTGCCCCGGTACCAATCGTATATATACTCTAGCACATTCAGTATATATATTAAAATCTTCCTCTTTCTTCTGTCGATAAGATATTTGTGCAGTATGTTCAAGTATAATATCTTTTATGGTTGAGTGATAATGTAATGTCGCCATTTCCATATATATATATATATATAATAACCGGTCGTCGGTTTCCATAAATACATTTACTTGTTGTGACGACATACCCTTGTATAAATCTGTATCATTTAATATAGTGTCAGGTGATCAAGTCTGACGACTATATCCGAAGCTGGGTTGAGTGCGCCCTAACCTTGCGATATGCCGATACAAGTAGAGATCGATGGAATCCGGTGTAGCAGTTCATGTTATTAAAATATATCAGTTCTTGATTAGACTGTAGAGTCTTTAATGAGATTATCATTCTGGTATTAATGCGGGTCGTATCCAGGAAACACCATCGCTCACTCAAATAGCGATCCCGTAACGGTGCTGTTTCGTGGCCGTCTCGTCTGTCTCTGCCGAAGCAAGAGAATAGAATGCCTATTTTTTTTTCAGCTGTGTCTTGTTAATCTCTAGAAGAATGAATGCTGTAGTAGCTTTAGTATCTAAGTAAGGTTGTCGGGACGATATTGGATCAATGCTATATTCGCAATCGATCAGGTCCACAATACTTCTAGAGAAAAAAATACTTACTATAGACGCCGTTTACGCGCGCGGACTCCTTTACCTGGTGGAGGACCTCTAACCAAAGTTAAGTCTAAGGTAGACTGTTCGAGGACGTCCCAAATTTTGTGAGGGATTGCGCCTTGTGCCAAGTCAAAAGGAATGTCTAGCACTCCTCGTGGTAGTGCTTGTATGGTCCACGCGGTATGATCTTTATCTGTGGGAGATATGGTATCATCCCATGTCTCAAGTTTCTTGGCGTCTTTATATACTGGAAGGTATTGTCTTACTTTAGGATCTTCCACTGGATCCAGACTCCTCCGGAAATGTAAGACTGGTTGTATTATTTGTGCCGCAGTCGAAATTCGATTCGATCGCGTATGGCGTTTGTGAGGTACTGCCATGACTCTCATGAGATATAAATCTGAGAGCGTGTCATCGGCTACGTGTTGAGCCGCAGGCCTCACTAAGTAAAAAGCGTCTTTGGCCCATGAAATATGTCCAATCGCATCTCCTTCTTTCCAACTGGGGTGAACGAGAGTGTCATTGCCCGCGCGAGGGTCTTGATCTCCGTCATCGCTCCCCTCTTGATGGACTCCTTGCGAACGTGCCGTCCTTATCGCCTTTCTCGGTCGGTCGTAGATAAGGTCATTTTGCGCTCTCCTTACTTGCGCCTCCGTGAACTTTCCTTCCGGCACGTTCGACTCCACCCTTTTGCGGGTCTGAGTCCCCGCCGCACTTTTGCGGTCGGTGGCCCGCTTGTTCTCCAGCTCAGCCTCCTCCTTCTCCGCAATTGGTGCACTGTAGGCATCCCGTTCCGAGATATCCTCCTTACGGATTGGTGGGACCTCTTTAAAGTCAGCCTCCATCCGTTTGAGTGCTTGATCAACGGACTCATCTTCAAGTAGGAAGGGATCATACTTAATCAGCCTTCGTACATTCACTATTTGAACTTTCCCTCTGCCCCTGATTTTATAATTCAAAGGCCCCATCTGTCCCATGATCTGGTATGGTCCTTTCCAGTGGATGAACAGCTTCGAGCTGACTCCCTGAGGAACCTGAGGATGATACAGTAGTACAATATCCCCGACCTGAAATCTGACTTGATCCAGGTGTGCCTGCCTGACACCTTCAGCATCAGTCTTCCTGCGCTCCGCCTCCCTACGCGCCTGTACTATTTGCTCCGCCTCCATCTTCGCCCGAAGTCTCACCCCAAACAGCTCATCCTGATCTGCCCATGAATCTTTTGGGTGCAGCAGTGAGGCTGGGATGGCGGGCTCACGCCCATATACCAATTGGTATGGCGAGACGGAACCTTTTGAACCACCTAACGCTGTAGAGGGTAGGCAATTCATAGCAAAGGCAAACGAGGATGCTGCCTCCACCCATGCCTTTTGGTTCTCCTTCTTCATACAATACATCTTCAGCGCGGCCTTGAGGGGTCTATGCACCGCTCTATCTTGCCGTTCGCTCTGGGGTTATAGGCGGTGACATATTGCCATTTCATGCCGTAATATGCAGATAGCTTGTCGATGACTTCATTATTAAAGTCAGAGCCTCGATCTGAGCATATTTTTCTCGGCACCCCAATTTGTGAGATGATCCTGTCAAATCAACGCCTTGGCTGTTGTTTCGCCCGTAACGTCTTTGACTGGGACCACCCATACATAGTTGGTGGCTCTGTCTATGGCCGTTAGAAGGTATCTGTAACCTTCCGTCGTGACCGGGAAAGGTCCTACATGATCAGTGTGTAAGAACTCGAACATTCCTAAGTGTAAAAGAAAAGTCCCGATTAGGCCAAAATTCGCCTTCAATGGTGTTTTGGATGTCTTGCATGGGATGCATGCATTGACCTGTTTATCAATATTCTCCTTCATCTTCTTCCACCAGAATCGTCTCGAAATGAACATATGCGTTCTTTGTCGGCCCGGGTGCGCCAGTAGTGGGCAGTTATGAGCAGCGACAAAAATGATGTGTCTGAGTTTCTCAGGAACCCAGAGAGTCCATTTGTCTGGTTGTGATGCATAGCGCCCGTGTTGTCCTTTGTACCACAAGAGACCGTCTCTCCACCCCATCTCCTTCTGTTGCTCCTTAATCTCCTTCGTCATTTTCAGCTCGTTCGGGTTCTTGTATAGCTGTATTAGCTCTTTGAACTCCGGATCGAGAGCCTGTTGCTGTCTCCATGCAGTGGGTGAGGCTATGTGGATAGTCCCATCCTCTAGCTGCACTCCTATCCTCTCAGGGGTTTTCGTCTAACTCCTCCTTGTTCTCCTGCGGGGGTTCCGCATATGCTTCTTGCTTAATCTCTTCTTGTTTTATCTCCGCCTTCATATTCTCATATGCTTCATAGGACCACTCAGCATCCTCGAGGACATATGCTGTACAACATATCCCATGATCCGGACCTTGCGGGCTATGACGTAGACCCGATCGGTTATATCGGACCCCTCTCGCCATCTGCATCGACTCGATATGATGCACTTCGTATGTGCAGTCTGGGGATAGATCCTCCATTTCTGCTGATGATACGAGAGCTGCCACTTCTGAGTGAAACTCTAGCCTGGAGCGGCTGTCAGCGACAACATTTCGCTTGCCGGGTAGATGGACCATTGTAAAATTGAAACATGACAAGAATGCCTGCCATCTCGCTAGACGGCCAGTCTGTTCATGATTCATCAGCCATAGTAAATTCTGGTGATCAGTCCTTACTATAAACTGAGGTCCACCCCATAAATACTCTCTCAACCGTTTGAGGGCCCAGACCACCGCCAGTGCCTCTCTCTGTCTCGTACAATAGTTTCGCTCCGCCGAGCACAACTTTCTACTTATAAACATGATCGGGCGCAACTTTTTCTCCTCATCTTCCTGTTGTAAGACTGCGCCGATCGCGAACTTTGATGCGTCTGTGTCGACTACGAATTGCTTCGAAAAGTCGGGCATCATCAGCACGAGTCCGCCATCCTTCGGATCTTTGTAGATGAGATCTTTGAGCGTGTTGTACGCTTCTAAGGCTTCATCATCCCACTTCTCAAAATCACCGAAGTCGATCATTCTCTCCAACTTAGCCCGAGTTGCACCCCAATTGGGTATGAACTGGCTGTAATATTGCGCCATCGCAAGAAATGAGTGCAGCTCTGTGCGATTCTTCGGCCTCTGCCGGCTCATGATCTCCTCCTTCTTCTCTTTGGATATCGAGACTCTATTGTAAGAGATTTCGTACCCCAAATATGTCACGCTTGTCTTTGCGAGTTGACATTTCTTCAAATTACATTTCAGGCCAAATAGTTTGATACGCCTGAAAATGTCTGTTAGATGGTCGATGTGCTCTTCCATCGTATTGCAGTACACGATAATGTCATCGATGTAACAAAATGCGTACTCTCCCGCCTTCTGTCCTCTTCTCCTCATGAAACCTCCCTCTGTCTGGTCATCATATTTGCTACTCAGCATGCTTTGCATCGCTTTCTGAAAGAGTCCCGGAGCCTGTTTGAGTCCCATCGGAAGTACTTTCCACTGATATATCTCCATTCCTACTACAAATGCAGTCAGCCATCTGGACTTTTCATCCAGTGGAATTTTCCAGAAGCCATTCTTCAGATCAATGACTGAGTATAGCTTGGCGTTCCGCAATACTCGCCTTCCTTCTTCAAGAGTAGGTAATGGATTTCGTTCCTCCTCTAAAATTTTATTGACGCGGGCATAGTTAACCGTTAAGCGCCATTCTCCTCCCGGTTTAGGCACCAGTCTTGGTTGGGAAACTATTGGAGATGTCGATCTCTCAATGAAATCCTCATCGAGTAACTGCCGTGCTTGTTCTTCTGCGATCTTTGCTTCATATATACTCAGATTTGCCCGTCGTGGCGCCGGTGAAGGCTCAGCACCTGGTATTTTACAAATAACCGCGGTGAAGTCTTCCGGCTTGACACCTCCCGCTTGAGGGGGGTCAAAAATCATTTTGTTCGCCTTCAATCTCTCTTTCAAAACCTCTTTCTCCTTCTCCGTACCTGCTCCTTCTGCCAATTTCTCGTCTATCGCCGCCTTAAACTCCTCCTCTGACATTCTCTTGTGATGCTTGAGGGGTGCTCTGTCCTCCTCCAAGCCCAACTCTTCTTCTGATATATCGTCCATTCCCGTTTTTTCATATGTGGCAGTGTCTGGTTCGTCGTCCTCCGCCAGACCTACCAACATATCTATTAATCTCGCATATTGCAACGGAGCTTTTCGGGTGTAGAAACCATCGAAGCATGTGAATGCTTGAGGAATCAATTTCAACTTGTCCTGGTCTCTGAGCTTCCGCTTGTATGCACTGCTCTGCTCACGAGTCCCGAGACGACAAGCCACCACTAAGTGTTGCTTCCGTGAGGACACCGGTATCGGATGATCAATAAGCCGGTCCCGTATCCCCTGCGCCCATATCGCCTTCTCATTGTACGGGAGTATGACCGTATATGGTTTATTATTTTCAAAAAGAGTGCGTAGGCACTTTTTCACTTCTGTCAGTGAGCGCGGCCACGTAGGCTCGTCACCCCAGAATTCGGTAATAAAGCTTTTAATATCTTCTGCCGGGATATCAGGGAGTCGTCCCCTTCTCCTCGGTATAAACTCCTGTCTGTCCTTCTCTTCCACCTTTACGTGAAAGCAATACCCGTTGGTAATATATACATCGGCCCCTGCTCCTTCTTCAAATCTCGCCAACGATGGGCACCTTTTTCCCATGCATATAATCTCCTCTTTCCTCTTTTCAATGAGATCGTCTATCGACTTTTTATCCCATTGTGTAGAGACTGTAGCCGTATAGACCTCCGCCTCTCTCTTGTCTGACAGGTTTGAACCATCTTGAGACACCGCGTCCGTTGGCATATATGCCTCATATGCGTGTGTAATGGCCACCTGTTTCCCTTCCGATGCTACCCCTAGGTGTAGGGCCTCGTATGAGTCAATAGCATGGAGAGAGTCGACAGTATATTCTTCTCCTGGCTCTACGCCGTATATGACTCTTTTGGCGGCGCAATCAATCACTACGTTCATTGTCGCCAGTTGGTCGTACGACAAAAGAACAGATCCGTGGTATTCGGGGACAACATATAAGTCCACTCGATATACTCGTCCGGATTTCAATTTAAAATTTAAAGTGATGATGCCCGTTATATCCGTCCGACTACTAACTCCTTTCAAAGTGCCAGATGATTTTTTCATATTAGTTTCTAACCACGCATGGTGTTTCGTAGTAAATTTCCGGCCGACAATATTATTAATATTCGCCATAGTATCATTACCAACGTTTATAAAGGTATTTAATGTTTCACAAAAAAGGTTCGTATAGCATAAAGCGTCTGGCCGGCGACTTTTTAAGGCCAATACAAGGAGCTTGTGTTCTAAAATCTGTATCCTTTTCTCGAGGTTCGCCTCCTCCTCCCTTTCCGCCGTTTTTGTAATGTCTTTTTGGGTATTGATCACAGGCGAAGGATGATTGTCCTTGCTTTCTCTGTTTGAGACCGTGAGGAGAGGTTGATGTCCTCCATCCTCCTTGTCTATTGTCTGTCTCGGCAAGTTGATAAGATTAACTGCCGGTTCTATTCTTACTTTCTTCGGCTGTGGCTGCGACAGGCCCGCCTGCTTTCTCTTTGCCAGCGCTTTACTCGCCTGCCTATTAGCAGCATGCACTGTTTGTTGTCGTGATGGGTGTACTGGTATTGTACTACCTTTGAGTTGGTCTGTGGCCTGCTATGGGCTCTTAGAGTCACTGGTACCCTTGGTTGGGACCTGCACAACGGTGTATCGTGCAATGCATGTTGTTCTGTTTTCTCCCTCCTTCTCTAGTCATTGGACTACCTCAAATCTGTTACCTGAGTCGGCATCAGTGTCGGTAGTGGTTGCGCCTGATGTCGCATAGGCCTGTGGTGCTGAGGAACTCGAGCTTGAGCTCGAGCCGTCTGCCCAGCCCCCATCTCTGTGGTACGGGCGCTCTGCGCTGCCGTATCCACCTCGGCCAACCCATCTTCCTCCTCCTCTACCTTGAAATACACCTCTTCCTCCTCCTCTTCTCACAAATCCTCTCTCCCCCCCGCGAGTGTATGTGCCTCGTGCGAAAGGGGCTCCTCCTCCTCGATTGATTTCTCTCCCTCCTCCTCTTCCTCGTGTTCCACCTCTTCCTCTACTTGCGGCTTCTATGGCTGCCTCTTCTGATCATCTCTAGCGAAAAGAGAATTGATCGCGTCAGCTAGTTCGTGGTCATGGTCCGCGACATCCTGTAATTTCCACCCCTGATCCTTGCGCAGTCGGCGCAGAACGGCGACGGTGTTGGTTTCGTCCGACCGTACGTTCTTGAGGAGTGTGTTTCGGATGTCGGGTGTCCTCGACATCGTGGTTGTACGGGCATTTCTTATTTGTGTGTTTGAAGCATTGTGCCCGTGCCCACCAACGAATACAAGGTGTGTTAGCTTCACGACTGTTCTCTCTTGGTCGCTTTCCTAGAGATCGTTGCGTATGTGCGGCTTGCGGTTGAGCAGAAGCTGATGCAGAACCGATCAAGGATGCTGTCTGGCTGTCGAGCCTCTGACAAGCGGTCATTACTTCGGTCCACAACATTTTTGGGCTCACGGTCTTAGTCGTGGCCTCAAAGACGCTCATCTCCAAAAAGTTCAAGTGCTTTACCTTGTCGAAGGTTTTGCAGTCTTGCATGAGCAATGTGAGCTTATTTTTGTTGTAGACGTGCAAAGCACTGAGGAAATATAGGAGTATGGCTTTGTGGTTATAAAAGAGAGTGTACTGGGTGCCCACATTTGTTAAGACAGATGCAAGCTGAGTGACAGACTGCAACTGCTCCGATACTAAGTCGAAAATTTCAAACCCAATCAATGTGCCAGTGCACAAGTGTTGGTATCCACTTGCCTTAAAGTATCGAATGAGGGCAGCAATGGCCAGAGTACAACTCATCTCTGCATGTCCACCTTTCCTTGCTAGCTCCTCCTCTCCTCTGTACTTCTCGTAAGTTATACGATCAAAACCAGCTCCAAGGAGGGATCGATCACAGAGATGTTCTAGGACTTCATACTCCTGCTCCACCTCACACTGGTTTTGCTGGAAGCATCTGTCCATCTCATTGAGCTTAGTCATGAGGGTCTTCTCTGTGTCAGCCTCATTGGCAGTGATAGCATAGAGCTTAAGGCCCCCTCCCCCAATTTTGATTTTAGCTAGGGCTGCCTGCAGCGCCTGCTTTTTCTTCTGGGAGTCAGTCAAGTTAATTACTGTCCTCCCCCTTGGGGTCCTCCTCCTGTGGGTCCTCCTCCTGCTTTCTTGGGAGCTGGGTTAGATGTGGTAGGTGGAGCCGTTGGCTGTGGAGCCACCCGTGCTACTGCCATAGCCACAGCTATCTTCTCCTTCTGCTCCTTCTCCTCTTTCTGTCTAGTCTCTTCTTCTTTCACCTGTCGTGCTAGATGAGTCACGAACTGTGCAAGCCCTGTGGCACTAGAGAGGAAGTGTGCCTTTTCTCTCATGGAAGACTTATCAGCTCTGTTATTATTTGGGATTGTTGTGAGAGGGCCTTTAATGAGAGTGTGATTCTTCGTGTGGGCCCATTGTTTCCATGTTGGTTTTTGCTCCTTCCCCTCAAAGAGGCCCTTATAGAGTTGTGTGAGGCGTTCAAGCACCTGACAAGACTGGTCAACCTCCTCGTAAACAGGATGTTGCCTTGTGTTGTCTTTCAGTGCTTTGTACATTTCGTTGTAAGCCCGTGTGAAGGCAGTTACAAAAGCCTCAAGGGCAAACTCAATGCCACTTTGGTTTCTACCTTCGAACTTTCTTTCTAGATTCTTGATATCAGTGGGGACACCACAGACAGACAGCCATGCTGCAGTTGTGCGTTTATTTTTCCACTGTATGTTTGTGCGTTCATAAAATTCCGCAACGAGCACAGCAGCGTAGAGTGTTGCAGATATGTCGTATATGTCGCACAGTGTAAGAGTGTCGCCATACTTGATATCCTGCAATGGCACTCTTTCGTGCTCAAACCTCACTTTGTTGAAGAGAGGCTTCGCAAGGCCGGGAATTTCGATCAGGAGGTTGCTTTGACCTTGTCCTGGTCTATTCCTTTTCTCGTAAGGAATGTAGATGTGTGTTTTATAATAGGTTGGGTAGTTAAGGAAGAAGGACTCTTCATCATCATATGTAGCCAACTGTTCCCATGTATTTGGGATATTCTGGCCAACATCCTCCATCTCTCTCTCTGCCTCTGTCAATGGAGATCCTCCAGTCTGACCTGCACTCGCTTCTTGTGCATTACCCCCCCCTGTCGACTCTACATCGGCTGTATACGTATACTCCTCTCTCTCCTCTCCATCTCTATCCCCCCTCTCTTCTGAGTACTGAGTCTCCTGCTCCTCTCCTCCCTCACTAGGACCATAATCAGTTGGTGTCACACCAGCCTGCTCATTCTCGTCTTCCATCTTATGTTATGAGAGTCACGTCTGCTTTTTTTTTTTTCTTTTTTTTTCTCTGTTATTCTTATCACTCTATGCAACCTTCTTCTCCTTCTTCCTTTTCTCTGTTGAAATAGTTATGGGGCGTCAGGCCCTACACAGAGATAACGATAGTTTGGTCAAAAGAGCTGTTTTGTA
>WBZZ01003620.1:117500-127500 GCA_019918135.1 Paulinella micropora
CTTCGACAGGGTACGTTGAATTGCCGGAGGTGCCGCAAAGGGCGCCTGGTGGCAAAAAACCTCAATTTTCAGGTGTGGGTGCCACCCGCGACCAGAACGGGTAATATCTATGTATGTATGTATGTTTTATGTATGTATGGGAGACTGTACGAGGGGCAATTGAAAAACAATGAGAGAGAAACGTGTGTATGTATGTATGTTTGGGAGATAACACGAGGGACAAAAAAAAAAAAAAAAAAAAAAAAAAAAAAAAAAAAAAAAAAAAAAAAAAAAAAAAAAAAAAAAAAAAAAAAAGGAGAGAAACGTGTGCATGCATGTATGTATGTATATTATACCTGAATGATTGTGACCATGCTCGAAGGCCAAGGCTAGCTGCGCGATACGGCTAATGGTGCGTAATGTGTGCCTATGTATGTATGTATGTATGTATGGATGTATATAGCACAAGGCTAGCTACGCGATACGGCTAATGGTGCGTAATGTGTGCCTATGTATGTATGTATGTATATATGAGTGTATATGTATGTATGTATGTATATAGCACAAGGCTAGCTGCGCGATACGGCTAATAGTGCGTAATGTGTGCCTATGTATGTGTATGTATGTATGTATGTATGTATATAGCACAAGGCTAGCTGCGCGATACGGCTAATGGTGCGTAATGTGTGCCTATGTATGTATGTATGTATGAGTGTATATGTATGTATGTATGTATGTATGTATATAGCACAAGGCTAGCTGCGCGATACGGCTGATGGTGCGTAAATGTGTGCCTATGTATGTACGTATGTATGTATGTATGAGCGTATATGTATGTATGTATGTATATAGCACAAGGCTAGCTGCGAGATACGGCTGATGGTGCGTAATGTGTGCCTATGTATATGTATGTATGTATGTATATAGCACGACCCTGAGCTGTCTCAGATAGATAGATAGATAGATAGATTCTCGGGCATCTTCAACTGGGGTATGTATGTATGTATGTACGTATGTATGCATGCAGATGTGATTGTGTATGCGTGTTCAATCCGGCTGATCTTTTCGAAAACGGTTCCCTTAAGAGGAAGAAGGAGGAGGAGAAGGAGGAGGAGGAGAAGAAGAAGAAGAAGGAGGAGGAGAAGGAGGAGAAGAAGAAGAAGAAGGAAGAGGAGGAGGAGAAGAAGAAGAAGAAGAACAAGGAGGAGGAGGAGGAGGAGAAGAAGAAGAAAAAGAAGAAGGAGACATGTAGTACCGTTTTTTCCCGACAGCGTTATTGTTGACGTTGGCTGGCGAGCTTTCTTCAGCGGAACGAGGAGAGACCGGATGAATAGACCGTGTAATGAGCGACGGGGGAGAGTGTTCACTGGAACACATAAACACACACAGACACACACTCTATCTATCTATCTATCTCTCTCTCTCTCTCTCTACCTACCTACCTACCTACTGTTCACTGGAACACATAAACACACACAGACACACACTTTATCTATCTATCTATCTATCTATCTATCTATCTATCTCTCTCTCTCTCTACCTACCTATCTATCTATCTATCTATCTACCTACCTACCTATCTATCTATCTATCTCTCTCTCTCACACACACGCTAAACAATATTTGTTTTTGTTACTGGCTGGGGAGGAGAAGATATAGATAGATAGATAGATAGTATTTGTTTTTGTTGTTATTGGCTGGAGAGGAGATATAGATAGATAGATAGATAGATAGATACATAGATAGATAGATAGATAGATAGTTCAGCGGAAGTGCGAGGCGAGAAGATATAGATAGATAGATAGATAGAGAGAGAGAGAGAGAGAGAGAGGCCAAGGTGGGGGAATAGAGATCGTTACAACGCATAGATACACACGATAGATGGATAGATAGATAGAGAGAGAGAGAGAGAGGCCAAGGTGGGGGAATAGAGATCGTTACAACACATAGATACACACGATAGATAGATAGATAGACAGATAGAGAGAGAGAGAGAGAGGCCAAGGTGGGGGAATAGAGATCGTTACAACACATAGAGACACACAGGATAGATAGATAGATAGAAGATAGATACAGAGAGAGAGAGAGAGAGAGGCCAAGGTGGGGGAATAGAGATCGTTACAACACATAGATAGATAGATAGATAGATAGATAGAGAGAGAGAGAGAGAGAGGCCAAGGTGGGGGAATAGAGATCGTTACAACACATAAGACACACGATAGATAGATAGATGGATAGAGGGGGGGGGGGCTGTGGGGGTGGGGAGCGCGCAACGTGCGATGGGGAATAGATCTCATTACAACACACACATGAGAGAGAGAGAGAGAGAGAGAGAGAATAAAAGTGAGGATTAAGGAAGTGCGAGTGCATGTTGTATATGTATGTATATATCTAGGCATGTAAGTATGCGTGTAAGACCCAGATAGATAGATAGATAGATAGATATACCTAGATATGCGTGTCAGACCCAGATAGACAGATAGATAGATAGATGGATGGATGGATGGATGGATAGATAGATAGATAGATAGACATAGATATGCGTGTCAGACCCAGATAGATAGATAGATATAGATAGATATGCGTGTCAGACCCAGATAGATAGATAGATAGATAGATAGGTAGGTAGGGAGGTAGATAGATAGATAGATAGATAGGGAGGTAGATAGATAGATAGATAGATAGATAGGTAGATAGATAGATAGGTAGATAGATAGATAGATAGATAGATAGATATGCGTGTCAGACCCAGATATATATATATACACATACATATATAGATAGATAGATAGATAGAGCCTTGGCGTCACAAGGCCTTGAGTCTTTCCTTGCATATGCATGTATATTATGTGTGTATGTATCTAGGCATGTAGGTATGTATGACAAGACCCAGAGCCGTGGCGTCGCAGCGCCTTAAGTATTTTTTTATTATTATTATTATTTTTTTTTTACGCCTTGCCGGGTGGCTAGTAAAACACGGGAAATTCAGACTTGCTACAAAACTTTCTATATCTAGATATGACAGACCCGGAGCCGTGCCGCCGCAAGGCGAAGAGTCTTTCGCTGATCGAGCCGCCGCGAGAAGAGGGAGAGAGTGGCTGCTGCTCAGCCATTCGGGAAGGGGAGAAGGGCGGGATGTACAAGCGACGAGAGGGAGAGAGGGGACTTTCGGCTGGGCGGGAAGGGGAGAGGGGCTGAACAACGAGAGAGGGAGAGAGGGGCTGGTCAGCTGGGGGCTGAGGCGAACGGTCTGTGATCAGGTATGTATGTATGTATGTATGAATGTATTTATGTATGTAGACACATCGCTGAGGATATTCAAGAGGGGAGAATAAAAATATAAATATAAATATAAATGTAAATATAAATATAAACATATATGTTACAAATATAAATATAAATATATAAATTCAATATAAATATAAGTATAAGTATAAATAAACATATATATGTATATATGCATATGCTAACCTTCAGCTTCCCCTTCAGCTTTGGAGTTTTTCTCTACGGCTTGAGGCGATGGCGGGGGTGGATAGATAATTGGCGGCCTGCCGTGTCCGTCACGCTGGCCTCTGCGAAATTCACATAAAAACATTCACCGCCAATTACCTAGCTAATTACCCTTGTTGTGGTTGGCTTCCCGGGGAAATTCCCTGAATTTCGGAATTTCCCCGGGAAGCCAACCACAACAAGGGTAATTACCTAGGTAATTGGCAGTGAATGCTTTATGTGAAATTCCACACGTCAAAAATGGAAAATTTCGTTGGCAACAATGAGAAACTCCTTGTACTTAACCACAATGAGCCATGACTTCAAGCGCTTCGATCTCAGTCAATATTTGCATCTACAACATGTGTTATGACTAATTAGAAAGCTCTTGATGAGAGCTTTCAAATGAGCCACTACACAAGCCGCAATGATCAGAACCGGCTGAGAACGAAACGTTTGAAGTCACTGCTCATTGTGGTTAAGTACAAGGAACTTCTCATAGCAACAAACAACAATGACAGTAAGAAAAAGGAGAGATAATCGGGCGACTGCGCTACGAGTCCATGTGTAAAATAGATATACGGATAGGCAAAGACACATAGATAGGTATTTGTAGCCGTTCTTGGGTGGCAGTCGAAGCGGCCTCTCTCAAATCGCACAGGAGGTCCAAACACACTATCTATCTTATTATTACCATACATAACATACATACATTAATACAACACACCATTATCATACAGACATTACATACATACATACATACATACATGCATAGCAAACAACGGGTACTTATCTCGGTCCCTATCCATATATCCTATCCTATCCTATCCTATCTATCTATCTATAGTGTTACCCGTGCTTGGGTGTCCGCCTGGGGGGCAGGGCGGGCGGCGCACCACTCTCTGCAGGGCGGGGCACCTAGGACATTACCGAGTTAAGGGTGCGGTCGACGACCGGCGGGCCCAAAAAAAATTTAGACAAATTCTTCCGTATTTTGCGTTTGATTCTTTTGTTTTTGCATTTTTGACAGTCTGCCTGTAATTGCCTATACACCAAATTTTGTGGGAATATTCGCGGCTAAATTCACTTTTGTCTGTCCAAATGCCAATTGAAACTTCGTGAGTCTTCACCTTGAATGGCATTGATATAGCTGAAAAACTTGCTATAATATGGATATATTTCCGGACTTTTTTTTTTTTTTTTTTGGATTTCAGGCAAATCAGCCACAGTGTTGCCACAACCCCAGCGCACCCTTAAACCGAAAAAAAAAAAAAAAAAAAAAAAAAAAAAAAAAAAAAAATCTTGTCAGGGATCGTCGAAAGTATTGTCCCTGCTGCTGCCGCTACTATCCTTGAGATCGTGTTTGGTGAAGGTGGTTGTGCTTTGTTGTTGTTTTCGGGGGTATTTGCGGTCATTTCCCGGAAGCTTGCTACATTTTCCCCCTCTCATATCATATTTCGGCGAAACTTTCTCGGTATTCGCGGTATTTCCCGGATTACTTATTACCACAAGCGAAAAAAAAAAAAAAAAAAAAAAAAAAAAAAAAAAAAAAAAAAAAAAAAAAAAAAAAGGTGAAAAATAAGGTTTTTGGACCCGGCCTGAATGGTGTGGTCACTTGACTGTGAAAAGCTGTGGCCCATTGTGCTAGCCATTGAATTTTTTCAGGCCATGGCTATCACAATTGTGATCACGTGCCATGGACTTGTGACCTTCCCAACTTTTTGAATGGCCATGGTCACTTTTCACAGTCAAGTGACCACAACATTCAGGCCCGGTCCAAAAGCCTTATTTTTTTCCCGTGATGGTAATAAATAAGTCCCCCTCTCATATCATATTTCGGCGAAGCTTTCTCGGTATTTCCGGCCATTTTCCGGAAACTTACATTTCCCCTCTCATGTCATATTTCGGCGAAAGTTTCGCGGTATCTGCGGTGACTTCCCGGAAACTTGCCACATTCTTCATTCTCCGTCTTCATATCTGTGCGTCTCGTCGAGGATGGAAAGCGGGAGGCTGATGTATGTATGTATGTATGTATGTACGTTTGTTTGTTGTTTGTTTGTGTATGTATTCATGCATGCCTGTCTCGCAGTATATATCAATGTCTACAGGAGTATTTGTATATTTGTATGCTTGTATCTACGTATGTATGTATACACCGGCAGCAAGGCACGCAAGAATGTTTGTACGATTGTATGTATCTAGGCACTCTATCTATCTATCTATCTATCTATCTATCTATCTATCTATCTATCTATCTAATCTATACCTACCTACCTACCTGCCTACCTATCTATCTATACTTCCAGCTATTATGTATGTATGGACCGGCAGCAGTGCACTCAGGCTGCGTGCATCTATCTATCTATCCATCTACCTACCTACCTACCTACCTATCTATCTATATTTCTAACTATTATGTATGTATGGACCGGCAGCAGTAAACTCATGCTGCGTGCAGTTTCCAAACCCTTCGGGGTCGAAGTCTTATCGCTGTCGCTTTCGTCGTCGTCAACATGGTTTTGGTTTTGGTTGTTTTTGTCCTCCTTGAAGTGCTCCTTGTCGGGGTTGTCGAAAGCGTTGTCGCTGCTGCTACTGCTGTCATGGTGTTGATGAAAATTGTTGTTGTTGTTGTTGTCGCTGATGATCTTGTTGATGTTGCTGCTATCGTTTTCGTTGTTGTTATTGATGTTACTATTGTTATCGTTGTTGTCTTTGTTGCTGTTGTAGTTTTGGTTGTCCTCGGCCCGCTGTGCTAACTCCGCCGCGCCGGGTTGCTGCTGCTGCGCGCGAATGTTCCGCAAATCGTGGTCGGGCAGCCGCGAAATATCCGCGAACGTTACGTCGCGCCCCTGCAACGCAGACGCATCCGTGCCGATTTGTTGTCGTTCGTCCTGAACGAGGCCGTTGTCAATGGTGTTGTGCCGGGGCCGGCCGGTGCCGTCGCGCGCCTGCTGTGGGGAACGGCTAGTAGAAGGGACCAAGGAATCTGTGCGTGCCCTTGCCGCCGCCGCCTTCGCGTTGGCTTGATATCGATCGTCTCCTAGCTCTGGATTGATGCGCAGCGGCTTGCCAAGCAACTCGGCCTGCGGGCCTGGGCGGGAGAGCTGTTGTTGTAGAATGTCCTCGATCGGTATGAGCGAATCTCTCTCCGACAGAGCTCCCGTACCCACTTTATCCCAAGAGTAGGTTTTGTAGCTGTTGCTGTTGTAATTGCTGCTGCTGTTGTTGTTTTCTTTGTTGCTGTTGTTGTCGTTGTGGTCATCGTTACCCGTGCTGCTCGCGGGGTCATTTCCACCCCTATGCCCCCGCTGCCGCGCCTGCTCTACAACTACTACCTCTTCTATCAGCGACCCCTCTACCATCGACTCGCTTTCCTCCTCCTTGATCGCCTCCTGCCTCTGTGCATCGGTGACCTTGTCACCCCTGGCTTGCGTGCCCGTGGCTTTGTCTCTGTCAGCGATGTAAGCCATAGCCATTGGCTGGACCTCTGCTTGTCCGCTGTTGGCCCGCTCTCTCCTTGGCTGTTGTCGTTGTTGTTGAAATGGTTGAAATTGTTGTTCACGATGCTGACTGGAGCTATGTCCATCTCTGTGGGAGTGCTGACTGGAGCTCTGTCCATCTCTGTGGGAGTGTCGGCTGTGGCCGTGGTGTCTTCCGCTGCTTGAAATAACCGCTCGAAGCTTGCTTGCCTGGCTTGCGATGGCCGCTGTGTTGATAGCTAAGTTGGCAGTGTTGGTTGCGATATTGGACCTAGAGAGATGCATGGATAGGTAGGTAAGCAGGTAGGTAGGTAGGTAGGTAGATAGATAGATAGATAGATAGGGAGATAGGTAAACAAGGAAATAGATAGATAGATAGATAGATAGATTTTACACACCTAAACAAAACAAACAAATGAACAACTGAAGCAGATGGCACATAATATACATAATACACTGACGGACATACATACATTCATACATATGTACATAAATACATACATACATACATACACACACACACACCTGTTGAGTCCCACTTGCCTTTCCAAACCATGGAGCCGGCCCTGGAACAAACATACATACATACCACATGAAAGCATACAATGGTAATTACCCTGGTAATTACCCTAATGTGGTCAACTTCCCGGAAAGTTTTTTTAAAATTTTCTAAATTTATATGTGGTCAAGTTCCCGGAAATGTGGTAATTACCATGGCAATTACTATTGTATGCTTTCATGTGTACATAAACATACACACATAGGTTACATAGTCTTTCCAAACCATGCAGCCGGCCGTGGAACAAACATACATACATACATAAACATACACACATAGGTTACATAGTCTTTCCCAACCATGGCCCTGGAACATACACACATACATACATACATAAACATACACACACATAGATTACATAGTCTTTTCCAACCATGCAGCCGGCCCTGGAACAAACATACATACATACATACATGCATACACACATAGTCTTTCCCAACCATGCAGCCGGCCCTGGAACATACATACATACATACATACATACATACATTCATTCATACATACATACACATACACAAATAGGTTACATAGTCTTTCCCAGCCATGCAGCCGGCCCTGGAACATACATACATACATACATAGCATACATAACATACATAGCATACATGGCATACATAGCATACATACATAGATTGCATACATACGTGCAGCTCAGAGCGCTCCCCCGGGGCAGTGATTGCGTATAGTTGTGCACGGAGACGCGTAGATTCAGCCAAATGCAGTAGAGCCTATGATGTAAACATAACATGGATATTGATCTGATCTGATCTGATTTTAATCTGATCTGATTTTGATCTGATCTGATTTTGATCTGATCTGATTTTGATTTCATCTGATTTGATTTGATCTGACCTGACCTGATCTGATCTGATCTGATTAAATCTAAATCTAAACCTAAACCTAAACCTAAATCTAAATATAATCTAATCTAATATACACTACTCTACTCTACTCTAATCTAATCTACTCAAATCAAATCAAATCAAATCAAATTCAAATTCAAATCCAAATCCAAATCGAAATCTGACCAGCAGTTGTCCGTGCTCGTCCACGCGCTCAGGACTGGCCGGGAGGGATCGTGTATGGTGGAAGTCGATCGAGGCACGCAGAAAGCTCGACAAAGCTAGTTGAGACACCACCTCCTCCTCCCTGTATGATATTAAATAAATTTTTTAAAAAAATACATACATAAAGAAATTTAGTAAATAAATAAATAAATAAATAAACAAACCTCCGTACATATGCAAGTACAGCATACATATACATACATACATACATACATATGTACATACCTCCCTTCCATCCACGCCTCGGGGTGCCGCCAGCCACAGACCCCAAAAAACAGGTGCTACACATGAAAGCATACAATACATGGTAATTACCACATTTCCGGGAACTTGACCACATATAAATTTTGAAATTTAGACAATTAAAAAAACTTTCCGGGAAGTTGACCACATTTAGGGTAATTACCAGGGCAATTGCCATTGTATGCTTTCATGTGCTAGTGCAAGTATCAATAGCGACCAGAAACAGCGTAGTTCTATATCTATATCTATGTCTGTATCTATACGCTACATCTATATCTATGTCTACATTTATATCTTTATCTATATCTATATCTATATCTATATCTATATCTATATCTATATCTATATCTATATATCTATAAATCTATATCTTTAAATCTACATCGACATATCTATATCTATATCTATATCTATACCGTGAGTCATTCCTGTAGTCCTGCTTCTGGTTTGTCTGTAGAGATATTTGTTTCTGCCAAGGGAACTGCTTTGCTATTAAACTACTACTACTACTACTACTACTACTACTACTACTACTAGCATGTGCTTGTAGTACTAGTAGTAGTCTCAATCAATCAATCAATCTATTATATCTGCCTCGGCCAGCGATTTGCTTCAGGGATAAGCTGTTTGCAGTCTTCCCATGAGTTATAATTGTACAATCATATCTCTAAATAAAAAGAATCCAAGAATCGAAGAAGAAGAAGAAGAAGAAGCAGAAGCAGAAGAATTAGTAGTAGTATTAGTCGTTATTATTATTATTATTATTATTATTATTATTATTATTATTATTATTATTATTATTATTATTATTATTATTATTATTATTATTTAACCTCGGCTTAGTGTAGTCTTGCCCTCAGGAGCTCCATCGGTGGCCCCTATAATCAGTCGAGAGACTGACTAGGTGGGGATGGAGCACCTCGAACAAGGGCATGGAGGCTCATGTCCGGAAACGGATCGTGCCATCAGCTGCATCAGTGTGCCTTAGAGGAAGTACATTATTATTATTATTATTATTATTTGGCACCGCGATAGCCCAGTGGTTAAGGTCTACCATCTGGGACCTGTCGCCAGTTCGATTCCCGTCGGTGCCAGTATTTTCAAAGGATATTTTCTTTGAAAGTATTGGTCTGTCTGGAAGGCTTGGAGCTGCCTTGCGGGGGTGTCAGTAGAGCCTATCGTCA
>WBZZ01003620.1:135000-152500 GCA_019918135.1 Paulinella micropora
AAAGCGCATCAAAGAAAGGATACGGTCCGAGGCTCCGTTTCCACGCGCCGCGCCTTAATACAGCTTCGGAAAGCAACTTCGTGAAGCTGGACTATGTTGGGACTTGGGCTAATGATCAAGTTAACTTGATGCCATCAAGGGGGAGCTTAGGAAGTTAATTAGGTGCCGGATGGGATTAATACAACCGGTACGTACCGTCTACGTTAGTTAAACTTTTATTAATAGTTCATAGCGGCCTATGATGGAAAAAGGGGTAATTACTGGTGTGGGTGGCATTGGTGGCACCAATGCCATTGCGGCGGCAATATGAGTCACGTGTGGACACCTGAAATCAAGTTTTAGGACTTAGAGACCTGTACGAGCTGTTTCGTTCGTTTGGCGGGCTTTTGTCTGTATTGCGTGAATTACCCGTATTACTAGTAAAGGACGGTCACAAGTTGGAGCTGGTTATCTAGTCGACTGGGGACGCCTGGGAGACCGTCCGTTAAACCGGGCCGGCTGAGAGTCTAATAACTTCAATACTGTTCAACTTCTTCAGGATATCCGGCCACCTAATTCAAGTCACGTTCTACTGCTCGACATCCGGCCTCCGATATCACCACTCGCTACTGCGCCTCCATTGTCCCAGTCCCGCTGCGAATCATCGATATCCGGCCCCGGCCCCCGGCTGATCATCATCCGCATCGCGCAATCATCGACGCATCATTCTTTTATTCTCCTATGGTTTAAGAGACTCATCAGCCTCTCTTTTTCAACTCCTTTGCAACTTTTTTTTGCAGGACATCAATGACATTGTCAATATTACTTCAAGTCGTTCTTTAATCACTCATTCTGCACGCAACTCAACTCAACCGTTAGTCAGGTCTGGCCCGGGGGGGGGGCGAAGCTATCAGACCGAGCATCTTAACGACCGGCCAAAACCTTTACCGTTGACAACTCACTCATTTTGACCGGCTCATTAGATTCTCCTCTGCACGACGTTTCGACTTCACTAACTAGTTTTCGATTTCGTTCAGCCAGAAATGATTTCAAACGATCAAGTCAAAGTTCTTTTCAGAAAAGATCAACTATTGCCTCAGTTTTCCCACCTAGCCTTCCCATATTATAACAACAACACTGTAATTGTTTTCTAATATAATTTTGGTAAGTACTCGTGCGACGTGTGTGTGTGTGTGTGTGTGAGAGAGAGAGAGAGAGAGAGAGAGAGAGAGAGAGCCTCGGAGATTGAACTACAGTCTGATTTAGCGCCTTGAACCTGACCTGAATCTACTAGTATTAAATATTTCAATAATATCACAGATGTATTACACAGTATGTACGCATGCATGGATATGACGTGTTATTGTAAAGATGATATATACATCTCTACATAAACGTATTTATGTGCAGTGTTGCAACTAGTGAGATTGTGCCTTGGTGGGGAAAACAAACGCAACGCGGCTTGCACAATCTTTGACTGGTGAGATCGCGCGGGCAGGAAAGGCGCGCCGTGCAACCACAATGTTTCACTCGTGTAGATTGTGCTTGCCCAAGTGTTCAGTCATGAGAAGTGCACTACTTGCCCAATGTGTCACTCTCCTGGGATATGGCGCAGCGCCAGTGCGGCCAGTGGCTGCATACATACATACATACATACATACATACATACATATATATATGTATATATATATATATATGTTATATATATATATAATATGAGATTACATTACATTTACATTTACATTGTATAAGATTGCATGATATTACATTAAATTGCACTACCTTTGATTGCATTCTATTCTATTATATTACATTACATTTAATAACACTACATGGCATGACATTACATTAGATATTACATGACATGACATGACATTACATTACATTACATTACATGACATGACATGACATTACATTACATTACATTACATTACATCACATTAAACTACCTTACCTTCAATAACATTGCCTTACATAACACGCGCACTCACTTACTTACGTACTTACTTACTTACTTACTAACTTACTAACTTATATACATACATACATACATACATACATACATACATACATACATACATGCATACATACACACGTACCTGCATGATGAAGCTCGAGATAGATAGATAGATAGATAGATAGATAGGTAGAGGTAGGTAGAGGTAGGTAGGTAGGTAGGTAGGTAGATAGGTAGGTAGATAGATAGATAGATAGATAGATAGACAATAGATGCGTCAACCACTACACAAATACATGCATACATAGATGCATAGCGGCATAGATACATAGATACACATGCATAGATAGATAGATAGATATATAGATAGATAGATAGACACAGATATATATATATATATATATATAGAGAGAGAGAGAGAGAAAGAGAGAGAGAGAGAGATAGATAGATAGATAGATAGATAGATAGATAGATAGATGGATGGATGGATGAGAGAGAGAGATAGATAGATAGATAGATAGATAGATAGATGGATGGATGGATGGATGGATGGATAGATAGAAGATAGATAGATAGATAGATAGATAGATAGATAGATAGATAGATAGATAGATAGATAGATAGATTCTGTCTGTCTGTCTGTCTGTCTGTCTGCGTGCCTGTCTGCGTGCCTGTCTGTTCTGTCTGTTCTGTCTGTCTGGTCGGTCTTTGTCTGTCTGTCAGTCTGTCAGTCTGTCTGTCTGTCTAAGTTGTCTGTCTGTTTGTCAGTCATCAGTCTGTCAGTCTGTCTATCAGTCTGACTATCAGTCTGTCTGTCTGTCTGTCAGTCAGTCTAAGTTGTCTGTCTGTTTGTCAGTCATCAGTCTGTCAGTCTGTCTATCAGTCTGACTATCAGTCTGTCTGTCTGTCTGTCAGTCAGTCTGTCTGTGTCTGTCTGTCTGTCAGTCAGTCTGTCTGTGTCTGTCTGTCTGTCTGTCTGTCTGTCTCTCGTCTGTCCGTCTGTCTGTATGTCCGTGTGTGTGTGTGTGTGTGTGTGTGTGTGTTGTTTGTGTTTGTGTTTGTGTTTGTGTGTCTGTCTCGGTCTGTCTGTCTGTCGTCTGTCTGTCTGTCGTCTGTCGTCTGTCTGTCTGTCTGTCTGTCTGTCGTCTGTCTGTCTGTCTGTCTGTGTCTGTCTGTCGTCTGTCTGTCTGTCTGTCTGTCTGTCTGTAGTTTTCTTCTGCAAACATAACTAAAATCGCCGCATAATAGTAGACTTCACACTTGCGTAACAACGAAGACGAATCGCAGCGAAAACTAAAGTAAACAGAACAGTACGACAATCCCAGGTCTTTGTGCTGAAACACATAAGACCTAGATTGTGCATGAGATTGTGCATGGAATATGCGTGATTGTGCATGAGATGAGAAGCGTTAGATGTAAAATTGTGTGAGATGTGTATGGGTAAATTATTTCTCATCCGCCACTCACCACTACCACACCCAAGCGAAAAGACATAATGTAAATGGGTGGGTGGGTGGGATTCTTGTAATGCCTTAAAAACGAAACTAGAAGCACCAATCTGAGAGTTGTAAGGTTGTCTTGCTAATCTTCAAATTTTCTCGCGGGAACAAACGTTCCCGCTCCTTTTATAGCGGGAACAAAAATAATCAAGTCTACTCAAGAGTCTCTCTCACGGCCCACTCTGCCTGATATGGAGCATTTAGGTATTTGTGAAATGACGCTTGTGGGAAATTAATAGGAGGGGGGACAAAGGACCCCAAGGCCTACTAGGAAGCGCAGAGCTCAACAGTGTGATGACGACAACAAGACAAGCGCAGCCAGCAGCAGCAGCGGCAACAACGGAGGCGGCCCTGCATTCGGTGGGGGAAACGTGACTACTTCAACTACTTTTGCTGCTACATCGAGTACTAGTCTGCCGGCCACTGGGCTTCCCGCGACTGGCTCGAGCGGTGCTGGAGCAGGTGGAAGCACTGGTAACACCCCACCATCTGCATCTGCTTCACCACTCAACCCTGTCAACCTATTTGGAGCACCATCGCTACACCAGCGGCAGACCGTGATAGGGCAAGGTACGACGACGACTACAGTAGTATAGGGTGCCACTTGGGCACGCTTTTTCAAGACATACACCCCCCACCACAGAGACCCACACCGGCCCGCCGGGACAAAATGGCAACAGCAGGGAAAAAGTGGAAACGGACAAAAGGAAATTGAGCCAGGATCCAAAAACAAAAGTAAAATAGAATTGAACAGCCGTACTTCAATGCGTCTGAGCGTCGATTTTTGACGCTTTGACGCACGCGTTTTAGCTCTGTCGTCTGGGGGTGCTTTTAAACAATTGCAGTTTTTGTTGTCTTGGCTGCCTTTGTCTCCCGCATCAAAAAACGAGCGCCTTTTCCTGTTTGAAAACTGCGCACTGTCGCAAACGACCTTCACGCAGGTCTGTTTGCATAAGAACTGCGAAAAGCGTAAGGGGCTTCGGATGCAGCCGTTGGTCGCGATCGTGAGACTATCATGGTCTTTACTTTTACGACTTGGTGATACTTTATTTCACCAAGTCAAATCGCTCATGCACATGAGCGATTTGACTTGGTGACGTAAAGTGGTTTTAATTCTGTCGTCAACCACAAATCTGCCCTGGGACGTCTGGTCTCCTCCAGCACACACTGCTTGGTTTACTTAGAGCGGATCGCTTGTTTGCATCTAGCGGATCGTTTGCATCGGTTGGATCCATGATTGTCTTGATGGAATCCATGATTCCTTTCATCGTTTGCTGCGGCGTAAATACTGTTTCGCTCCTCAATCTTGATCTTTGATGTGCCTGACTAGACTCAGGACGTGAGTATGGTGGTCATTTCGATCAATGATGCATTCCATGGATCGCTGCCTTGGATCATTCGTATCGTCTGGATTCTATGGATCGTGTGGACTGCCGATTGATTTGGTGGAATTGGGGTACCATGGGATCGTTATTGGCTGCTCTAACTTCTCCTTCGACGTCTGCTGCTTTAACTTTTCCATCGACGTCTGCTCCTTCGACTTCAGCTGCTTCAACTTTTCCGTCGACTGGTACCTTTTCCGTCGACTGGCGCGTTGGGATCCGTAACATTGATTTGATTCATGACTGCCTTCTTGAGGTAGTTGTCTGCTGCTTCGTCTACTTCAAAGTCCAAGGAGAAATTAAAGCAGCGGAAAAGTCGACTGGTACCTTTTCCGTCGACTGGTGCGTTGGGATCCGTAACACTGATTTGATGGTTGGATTCATGACTGCCTTCTTGAGGTAGTTGTCTGCTGCTTCGTCTACTTCAAAGTAAAAATAGAAGTTAAAGCAGTAGTTGGACGAGGAGATGGATAGGATGGATTGGATGGATTGGATCTAGTCTAGATCAATTGGATCCCGCGGTCATGCACTCTGTCAACTAACTCGGCACACAACCTGCCCATGCGACTGAAACGACTGAAACAGCGCTGGTAGCTTTAGTGGCCAGGTTGTTTACCGAGTCGTCACCGGGATTGGATGCACCAAGTAGATCGATCGGATCACGAGCGCGCAAATAATCTACATCAAACACAGATTAACCAAATTAAAGTGTTCTTGAACTTACTCGGCACACAACATGGCGATGCGACTACGACGATTGAAAAAGAGGATGGGTCGCCAGGTTGTTTACCGAGTGGCCATCTGGGCAGGAGGGGCCGGGTTGAATTGGGACGCGTGGCACAGGACGAGCTGGTGGACGAGCTTCTCTGCTTCAGGGCTTTGGTAAGCAACTGGGAAAGTCGTACTCTTCCTTGCTAGCCATGGCCGTTCCATTCACTATAGGCTTGTCCTCTTACACTGACAAAGGACAATCCCAAACGAGTGGCAAGTAGTTAAAATTAAACAAAGTGATTTGCGTTAACAAGAATTGTATGATTACCAATAGCACGCATTCTTCAAATAACTCGGTACACAACCAGGCCCTGCGATTGCAACGATGGAAATGGCACGAGCATGCAGTGGCTAGTTGTTTACCAAGTCACCCGGGCAGAGACCGAGTTGATTTTTGGAATAATCTTTGACTATCTTACTTTTCCCCTCATCCCTACGAGTGGTGATGGTATTCTAAAGCAAACACCGTGATTTGCTTTCTTAATGAAAATCAGTATCATTGTAAATGATTTTATTATTATTATTATTATTATTATTATTATTATTATTATTATTATTATTATTATTATTATTATTATTATTATTATTATTATTATTATTATTATTATTATTATTATTATTATTATTATTATTATTATTTTCTGGACCAGTATTTTCATTGAACATACCGGCCCGTCTGGAAGTGTTGGAACTGCCCTTGCGGGGGCGTCATTAGAGCTTATCGTCAATTCTTCGTACTCCCCTCACGGGTGAGACGATGGAGGCGCATGTGCAGAAATGCATCAGCCATTGATAGAGAAGCACTATTATTATTATTATTATTATTATTATTATTATTATTGGACACCGTGATAGCCCAGTGGTCAAGTTCTATCATCTGGGCCCTGTCGCCAGTTCGATTCCCGTCGGTGCCACCAGTATTTTCATTGAACATACCGATCCATCTGGACCAGTATTTTCATTGAACATACCGGCCCGTCTGGAAGTGTTGGAACTGCCCTTGCGGGGGTGTCATTAGAGCTTATCGTCAATTCTTCGTACTCCCCTTACGGGTGAGACGATGGAGGCGCATGTGCAGAAATGCATCAGCCATTGACAGAGAAGCACTATTATTATTATTATTATTATTATTATTATTATTATTATTATTATTATTATTATTATTATTATTATTATTATTATTATTATTATTATTATTAGCCCAATGGCCTCAAGGCGTTAAACTGTGACGCCAACTCATAACCCTTTGGTTGTAGATGCTGGGGAGGAGGGTCGTTGCGCGCGTAAAAGATCTTAAACTCCGCATATGCTGGTTGATAGGCCAGGACCCAGCAGACACCAGATTGTTATGGGTGGGGTTTCGAGGCAGCTCTAGCAACCGCGCTTGGTGTATGCACTTGCACATTCGGTGACGTCTTGCAAGAGGTTGCTGGGACTGCGGAATAACCTCGGCTTAGTGCAGTCTTGCCCTCAGGAGCTCCATCGGTGGCCCCGATCATCAGGCGAGAGACTGACACGGGGGGTGGAGGACCTCGAACAAGGGTATTGGAGGCTTATGTCCGTTGAGGATATGCCATTAGCTGCATCAGTACGCCTCAGATATAGTATTATTATTATTATTATTATTATTATTATTATTATTATTATTATTATTATTATTAATGGACACCGTGATAGCCCAGTGGTCAAGTTCTACCATCTGGGCCCTGTCGCCAGTTCGATTCCCGTCGGTGCCACCAGTATTTTCATTGAACATACCGATCCGTCTGGACCAGTATTTTCATTGAACATACCGGCCCGTCTGGAAGTGTTGGAACTGCCCTTGCTTGCGGGGGTGTCATTAGAGCTTATCGTCAAATCTTCGTACTCCCCTCACGGGTGAGACGATGGAGGCGCATGTGCAGAAATGCATCAGCCATTGACAGAGAAGCACTATTATTATTATTATTATTATTATTATTGATAGTATTATTATTATTATTATTATTATTATTATTATTACTATTAATTTTTGTTCGAGGTCTTTTCGAAAAATTGTGTTCCTACTGCAGGACGTTCAATCATTATTGAAAGTCATTCAGTAGGAACGTTTTATCTAATCAGACTGAGCATTTTAACGACCTGCAAAAATCATTACCGTTGATATTTCATTCGTTTTTAACCTGCCCGTTAGATATTAATAATGAATCTCCTCTGCACGACGTTTCGACTTCTCTAACTGGTTTTCGATTTTTCATTCAGAAATGACAACAAACGATCAACCTAAAATTTCAGCTATGAATTGTCTTTTTTCCATATCACTGTCTTTTTGTTCTTTTCCCCGTGACACAGTCGTAGCGGTAACTTTATTAACAAGGACGTGACTAGTGAAAATCAGCACTATTAATAATTCATGACTGGGAAGATTTCTCCCAAACCAATTTCCGAACTGCAATCTACACCTTTTCTTATATATACATTACGTATTAATAACAGGAGGCTTCAAACATCTTGGAAGTAAGCCTGTAAGCAATCTAGGAAGCCTCCGAGAGGGTCGGACTTCAATTTATTAATATGATCAAGTAGAGATATACGATAACGAACAGGTTACTAAGCGCCACACCACAAACTGTCAAAGCTTTGAATTGAGAGTTTAACGGATACACTTAGAGTCATAAAGATATTAATACTTGAAAATAGGTAATTGTCACTAGTGTGAGCAGGTATGAATAAATACATTATTAATAAATCCTTCCGAACGCTCCCCCTTATTTAGGAATATTTATGTTGACATTCAAGTGGCAAACTATCCATGATCTGATCGTTCTCCATCAATCGAAGTGATATTAATATTAATGCGACTGTGCTGAAGCCAGCATTTGAAAGCTTAGGTGTAGGCATCACCCCCCGGATAGCCGGTAAAAAGTACCCTTTTTCTGGTGTCAGGTGCACCTAGTTTTTTCCCATTATTTTCAATATCGTTTGGCCGGATTTGACCTAATGCCATTTTAACCTTGGTCTGTTGCCGTTTTCTTTTCGGCTTCACTGAGCTAATATAACGAGACATCATTCTCTTTCGGGGATTTGTGTCTGGTTGTATTACCGACTTTTTATTGAGCTATCTTCGGGGATTGTAACATTGGAGTCACCAGCACAAGGCTGATTTCTTTTCTGGCTTGTTTTTGGAACAGCAGAAAGAAAAATTGGACAGACCTATCTCTTCTGAGTAGGTGTTCCAAGAAACAAATACTCCAGCACATCCCCACACAGCTCTTTTTGCAAAACTAGACGTCTAGGCGTTTGTGAGTAGGTGTCTCAGTACCCTCTCCACAGCCTGTATCTGTGTCCTCACAAGGAGGCCAGACACCAGACCTCGTAGCTGTTCTTTTGTTCTCTCTTGAGACAGAGACAGAGTAGGTCAACAGACGTACAAACAAACACTCACAGATACAAACAAACTTGAAGGACACGAGCGTAGTACTCTACCTTTCAAGTCTGTGCACTTTGTTGCCTCTCAAACCACACACATCAGAGTATTTTTGCAAATCTCTGACTGTCTTTCGACAATAGGTCTGAACAAGTGTCAGACGACAAGTCGACTTCTCAAGGAGTGCTTCTCTAGCCTCTTTGACATTATCTGTACATAGGTCCTCGTACCTCATAACAGATACAACAACAAAAAGAGAAAAAGAAAAGAGGAGTGGAGAAGGAGATCAAATTTTCAGAGAAAGTCGTACAGATTACTTCTTTCTCACAAAAAAAAAAAAATACACATAAGACATAGAGGTGAGACGCTCTCTCTCTATACTGTCTTTTCGTTTTTTCTCTCTATTCGTTCCTCATAGACGAACAGAGCAATTACTGGGTAGAAACAACTCTGTCTCATCCGTATTCCTTCAGCATCCATGTCTACTAGGTCTGAAGACTGGCAGGAAGGAGGGGGGGAGAGTGAGCGAACCCCAGGAAACGAAGAGGAGTTCGTTGACTCTCATGCAGAAGGAGGAGATCTGGCACCTTCCTTTGACACAGGAGGAGCAGAGAATCAATTTTTTACTGCGCCTTCCTTTGACACAGGAGGAGCAGAGGAAGTCGAGGAGGAGCAGAAGGGAGGAGAGGAAGCGAGGGTTGTGGCCGAATATGGCAAACTAAGTAAGAAGGAGTTTGAGGAGAAGAAAGGGAAGGATGAGGCCTATAAATGGCTATACATTCCCCAAGAAATGCGATGGGGACAACCCTTGAAGAAGGAGGACATCTGTTACCCTCTCCCAAGGCAAGCTCTGCCTCTCGCAGAATTCCTCAGAGACGACGGTGCACAGTTACAGGTGCAACATGTCTCATTTGGGGACAATATGTCTTTACTGGAGCTACTCGACCTCTCATGGACAGTGTTTGAGTGTGCTATACTCTTTGAGTACCAGACTGGAAAGACTGTGCTGCCATGGAACACAAGAGCACTGGCTAGGTTGCTCGATCCTGGTCAGGACATTGATTCAATAAAGAGAGTGGAAAAGGAGTTTAAGCTCAGGAATCCAAAAGGACAGATCAATGTCATGGATGTGTCTCTGAAACTTATGGAGGCCAAGTTAGTGGACCTGGGTAAACTCCAACACACCCAGTTTGGCAGGGACCTTCACCCGGCCCTGAGGGAAATAGAAGGCGAAGCTGGAGGGGTGACGAGGATGAAGAAGCTGCATGCGGCCTTGGTGAACGATGACGCATGGAAGAGGTGGGTCTTCACGAAGGATCATACGATCTTGGAGGGGACGGCCGCACCACCCCCCACCAATAAAGCGGGAGAGAAGGAGTTGGCGGAGAAGGCCTTGTTCCTTCGGAAGGCAGCTGAGATCCTGTCTTTTTTTCATCATGCCCAAGAGCTGTATATCAAAGAGCTAGCGGCTGAGAAAGAAAAGAAGGAGATGGAGGCAAAGATTGCATTAGCCAAGGCGGCGGGAACAAAGGGACCGAAATATTCCTCTGGATCTTATATGGCTCCCTCGGGCCGCTCCGCCCCGTCAGCCCACACAGCCCCTTCGGCCCCTGCGACTAGCTCAGCGCCTACCACTGTTATTGTCAACAGTAATGACAAAAAGGACAGACAGGCTATCATACAGGCCTTCCAAAAATATACAAAGTCCGATGCCACTGCTCTGACGCTGTATGCAGAGACAGCGAGTCAGAAGGACACGGATGCGAACCTTCGAGACAAGCTCAGAAGAATTTATGCTTGTATGAAGCAGCATCCAACGGACGAAACACAGGAGTATGAGGCGTTGTACACCTTGTTGGACCCATCAATCATCACACAAGGGTTTGATGTTGGGAAGTACAAGGCGATGAGAGCGGTAGAGGTGGCGGCTAGGAGAGCAGCCTCAGACCTGCAATGCACGGTGCCAGTTGCCGTCCTCTTGCAATACTTTAAACTCATGGGTATCAGCACCTGTGCACTGGTACTTTGATTGGGTTTGAGATTTTTCAAGAGGTGAACGAAGGGCTGGGCATTGGCACGAGGTTGGCAGCGATCCTCACTGAGGTCAGCGCCAAGTACGGGCTCTTTTATAGCCGGAAGTCTATCATTTTGTACTTCCTGAGTGCTTTGTGTACACGACACCCGAGCAAGCTCGCAAGGATCATACAGTCCTGTCCGACCTTCACGGCGGTGAAGACGGCGGATTTTTTAGAAACGAATATATACGAGAGGACTGTAGCGGCTACTCCGCCGGGCGACCTGTTCAAGGAGGTGCTCGACGCGTGTTCCGAATTGTCCCGAGGGACACCAAGAGGGGCGGCACCACGAGGACGAGGCTTTCGTGGAAGGGGAGGACGGACCCCAGCGCGCCCTCCCAGAGGACACGGATACTGGAATTATAGCACCAGTTCCAGCTCCAACTACCCCCAGCAAGCTTATACCGCTACGGAGGGGGGACGTCAAGACGAAGACACCGGCTCAGGTGAGCGTGTTGTCGTCGTAGACTGACGGGAGGAGAAGAGAGAGGAAAAGAAGAGAGAGAAGGAGATAAAAACTGTTCTTTTTAATCCGACAGTCACAGTTATGCCTACTGTTGATGAACAGGATACGAACGGTTCCGTTCCTCCCAGACGTGAAGGTGAAGGCACACAGCCTCACAAGCCTCAAGGTAAGCACTTGCTAGTTCATCCTTCGAGAGCTAATATGATAAATGATGCGAATAGGAAGGCGAAGAAGGCGATGGAGGAGAGGAAGCCGAAACCAAAGGCTAGGTCTTCTCCTACGAAGAAGCAGCGGACCGTACCCCCGCCAAAGGACTCGATAGTCTCTGCTATAGACACGAGTACACTCGGTGTACCAGACTCTGTCCAAAAGACACTCGAGATACCGGAAGCCCCGGAGACTCAAGAAGTTAAGTTGGCGGAAAAGGGGGGAGAACGAGAAGAGGACAAGGAACTTGAGCTTAGACTCAAAACCCTAGAACGAAAAATTCATGTGCTAGCGGCTAGTTTACATAGACCAGACGCGCTATGCTACACTGACCTCTTTTGTGAAACTTTACAAACCACATTAAAAGTTGGTAATGATACGATGGCGAATATTAATATTGTCGGCCAGAAGTTTTTGAATAGTCACCGGACATGGGTGGACAAAAACATTAGGAAAACAAAGGGGACCCTAAAAGGGGTAGGCAGCCGTACGGAAATTACGGGCATCGTCACATTAATTTTCAAATTGAAATCCGGTCGAGTATATTGTGCGGACCTCTATGTTGTCCCCGATTACCACGGTTCAATCCTGCTGTCGTATGACCAATTGGCTACGATGGGGGCTGTGATCGATTGCGCCGCACGGCGGGTGATTTATGGAGTGAAGAATGGAGAGGAGGAGGATATTAATCCGATGACTGCTACTGACTCATACGAGGCTTTTGAGCTGAGTCTAGCAACGGAGAGGAAAAAGTTGGCCTTCGTACATGAGGCAACTGAAGCCTATGTACACCCCTATGTCACAGTGCCGGAGGAACTGACCGGACCGACAATTGGGAGACGGAGATGCAGGCGTATACGGTTACGATTCCCGCATGGGACAGAAAGTCTATTGATGACTTAGTCGTAGCGCGTAATGAGGAGATAATATGTGTTGCGAAACAGTGCCCGTCGTTGGCCAGATTCGCAGAAGGTGGCGGGGCAGATGTCCATATTACTAATGGCTACTGTTAACATGCGAAGGTGTCAGATGAGAAGAGAGAGGCGTTTGTGCCAAGGAGGAATGGGCGTATCCCCGATACTCCAGCGGATGACATTAAAACTTTTATCACGAACTTTTGGGGCGATGTGCCTACCTGGCCGCGCTCATTAACTGAAGTGAAAAAGTGTCTACGGACTCTATTTGAGAGTAACAAGCCGTATACTGTCATTCTGCCATACAATGAGAAGGCGATCTGGGCACAGGAGATAAGGGACCGGCTTATTGATCATCCTATACCTGTTCCTTCTCGCAAGCAACAGTTAGTGGTGGCTTGTCGACTCGGGTCTCGGGAGCAGAGCAGTGCATACAAGCAAAAGCTCAGAGCCCAGGACAAGTTGAAATTGATACCTCAAGCTTTCACATGCTTTGATGGTTTCTACACCCGTAAGGCTCCGATACAATACGCGAACCTTATTGATATGCTTGTCGGGCTGGGTCATGATGATGAGCCGGACACAGTCACGTATGAAAGAACGGGACTAGACGATTTGTCCGAGGAAGATTTGAGTTTGGAGGAGGACTTAGCGCCCCTCAAGGAGCATAAGAAGATGTCGGAGGAAGATTTCCAAGCGGCGGCGCGGAAAATTTTAGAAGAAGGAGTGGGTTCGGAGAGAGAAGGCGTTTCTCAAAGCTAAGATGGAGGCGTACAGAGAAATTTTCGACCCTCCTCGGGCAGGTGGTGTAAAGTCGGATGACTTCACTGCTGTCATTTACAAGATACCGGGTGCGGAGCCATCTCCGGCACCACGGAGGGCAAATTTGAGCATACATGAGGCAAAAATAGCGGAGGAGAATGTGAGACAGTTGCTCGATGAGGACTTTATTGAGAAATCTACATCTCCAATTGTCTCTCAACCGAAAATCGTCCCTAAGCCAGGAGGAGAATGGCGCTTGACGATCAATTATGCCCGTGTGAATAAGGTGCTAGAGGAAGAGAGAAATCCTCTGCCGACCTTAGAAGAAGGCAGAAGGGTGCTGCGGAATGCTAAATTCTATTCGGTCATTGACCTTAAGAACGGCTTCTGGCAGATACCACTGGACGAAAAATCCAGATGGCTGACTGCATTCGTTGTGGGTATGGAAATATACCAGTGGAAGGTGCTTCCAATGGGACTCAAACAGGCCCCGGGGCTCTTTCAGAAGGCGATGCAGAAGATGTTGAGCGGTCAATATGACGACCAGTCGGAGGATGGTTTTATGAGAAGGAGAGGACAGAAGGCGGGAGAATATGCATTTTGTTACATCGATGACATCATCGTATACTCTAACACAATGGAAGAGCATATCGATCACTTGTCAGATGTCTTCAGGCGCATCGGAGCATTTGGCCTGAAATGCAACCTAAAGAAATGTCAGCTTGCCAGGACAAGTGTGACGTATTTGGGTTACGAGATTTCTCATAATAGGGTCTCGATATCGCGCGAGAAGAGGGAGGAGATCATGAGTAGACAGTTGCCAAAGAATCGCACAGAGTTACACTCTTTTCTTGCGATGGCACAGTACTACAGCCAGTTCATACCCGATTGGGGTGCAACTCGGGCTAAGCTGGAGAAGATGATTGATTTTGGAGACTTTGAGAAGTGGGATGAGGAGGCTTTGCAGGCATTTAATACGCTCAAAGATCTCATTTACAAAGATCCCAAGGACGGCGGATTAGTACTTATGATGCCCGACTTTACGAAGCCGTTCGTAGTCGACACGGATGCATCTAAGTTTGCGATTGGCGCGGTGCTGCAACAGGAAGATGAGGAGAAAAAGTTGCGCCCGATCATGTATATTAGTAGAAAGCTGTGTGCGGCGGAGCGAAATTACTGCACGCGACAGAGGGAGGCGTTGGCAGTAGTATGGGCTCTCAAGAGGCTCAGAGAATACTTGTGGGGAGGACCTCTATTCACGGTTAGGACCGATCATCACAACCTTCTTTGGTTGATGAATCATGAACAAACCGGCCGTTTGGCGCGGTGGCAAGCTTTCTTGTCATGTTTCAATTTCACGATGGTCTACTTACCGGGAAAGCGAAACGTAGTCGCTGATAGCCTTTCCAGGCTAGAGTTTCAGTCGGAGGTGTCGGCTCTCGTATCATCAGTGGAGATGATGGACCTGTCCACGGACAAGGTATACGAGGTGAGCCACATAGAGGCGATGCAGATGGCAAGAGGCGTTCGTTATGACCGCACGGGTCTACGATATAGTCCTCAAGGCCCGGAGCATGGCATATGCTGTGAGGCGCATGTTCTCGAAGACGCTGAGTGGTCTTATGAGGCATACGAGAACGCGAAGGCGAATATAAAAGAAGAGGAGGAGACGACTGAGGTCTGTACTGAACCTCCACAGGAAAATCGAAGCGAGCTTGATGAAGACCCGGAAAGGGTAGGAGTAAGGTTGGAGGACGGTACTATTCATATCGCCTCGCCTACCGCGTGGAGGCAGCAACAGGCGACGGATCCGGAGTTCAAGGAGCTCATAACGTTATACAAGAACCCTAATGAGCTTAAAAAGACTCCACAGATCAAAGATCAGATGAAGGAGATGGCGTGGAGAGATGGGCTATTGTGGTACAAGGGCCAGCATGGCAAATTTGCATCACAGCCTGACAAATGGACTCTCTGGGTACCAGAGAAGTTGAGGCGCTTTATATATGTCGCAGCCCATAACTGCCCCTTACTGGCACATCCGGGTCGACAAAGAACTCATTGGTTCATAGCGAGGCGATTTTGGTGGAAAGGGATGAAGGAGGAGGTAGACAGGGAAGTGGACGCATGCATCCCATGCAAAACCACAAAGACACCGCTGAAAGCGAACTTTGGCCTGATCGGTACATTCCCGTTACACGCCGGGATGTTTGAATTTTTACACATCGATCATGTGGGACCTTTCCCCGAATCGGCAGAAGGGTACAGATACCTTCTTACCGCAATAGATCGAGCCACCAATTATGTCTGGGTTGTTCCTGTTAAGGACGCTACAGGCAAGACAACTGCGGAGGCTCTGATCGATAGGATCGTCTCGCAGATCGGAGTGCCTAGAAAGATATGTTCTGATCGAGGTTCTGACTTTAATAATGAAGTCATCGACAGACTATCTAAGTACTACGGGATGAAATGGCAATATGTTACTGCCTATAACCCGAGAGCGAATGGCAAGATCGAGCGGGTACATAGACCTCTCAAAGCCTCGCTTAAGATGTACTGTATGAAGAAGGAGAATCAGAGAGCCTGGGTGGAGGCAGCACCTTCATTTGCCTTTGCAATGAACTGTCTACCCTCATCGGCATTAGGAGGAGCCAGGAGCTCAGTCTCGCCATATCAATTGGTTTACGGCCGAGAGCCTAATATCCCAACCTCACTTCTGCATCCAAAAGACACTTGGGCAGATGAGGATGAGTTGTTCGGGATGAGACCAAGAGCGAAGATGGAGGCGGAACAAATAGTTGCGGCGCACAGGGAGGCGGAGCGCAGAAAGACTGACGCACAAGGAGTGCGACAAGCGCACTTAGATCAAGTCCGTTTCCAGGTTGGGGATATTGTACTCTTGTACCATCCTCAAGTCCCTAAGGGGGTTAGCTCTAAGCTGTTTACCCACTGGAAAGGACCATACCAGATCATGGAACAGATGGGACCTCTGAATTATAAGATCAGGGGTAGAGGGAAGGTGCAGATTGTGAATGTTCGAAGGCTGATCAAATATGACCCCTTCTTACTTGAGGATGAATCCGTTGAGGAGGCGTTGAAACGGATGAAGGAGGACTTCCAAGAGGTACCGCCTATACAGAAGGAGGATACCTTAGAGGAGGAGAATGCCTATCGGGCACCTGTCACGGAGAAGGAGGAGACCGAGAAGGAGAGTAAAGAAGACTCAACCGCAAAAGCGCGGCGGGGACTCAGTCTAAAGCCCCCATAGTCCGCGGCGGTACGAAGGAGAAGTTCACGGAGGCGCAGAGGAGGAGAGCGCAAAACGATCTCATCTTCGACCAACCGAGGAAGGTGGCAAGGTCGACGCGAGCGACGGATGTCCATGGAGGAGGAGGGGAGAAGGACACTAACCCGAACGCGGGTAATGTGGACATTCGACATGTGCGATGGAAGGAAGGAGAGGCGATTGCGGCCATCAAGTGGGTCCGAGACGCTTTTTATCTGTTGAGACCGGCAGAATCTCATGTTGCCGATGACACTCTCTCAGATCTTTATCTCATGCGAGCTGTGGCGGTCCCGCAGACTACACGGGCAGCACGGACATCGAAGAGATCCTTAGCAGCAAAAACGATACAACCGGTACTCCATTTTTGGAGAAGCATGGACCCTGTTGAGGATCCAAAAGCTAGACAATATTTACCAGTGTACAAAGACGCGAAAAATCTCGAGACATGGGATGATACTATTACCCTTCGAGACAAAGACCACACTGCGTGGACTATTCAGTCACTGCCTAGAGGAGTGCTTGACATTCCTTTTGACTTATCTTTGGGCGCCATCCCTAACAAAATATGGGACATTCTGGAGGAGTCGAAGTTTGACTTGACTTTTGTTGGCGGCCCGCCACCTGGCAAAGGGGTTCGCGCAAGGCGACGAAGGCAGTAAGTGACATTTTTTTCTTTTATCACGCGTCGGACATTGAAAGCTTCATGTGGATTAATCTCATAGTGCCCATGTCAGATCATGTCTTATTAAAATGTTTTTATACCATTGTTGTTACTTGGCATTTTTATCGCAACATATGA
>WBZZ01003620.1:157500-160000 GCA_019918135.1 Paulinella micropora
TATTATTATTATTATTTTGGAGTGTTGACTGTGACATATTTGAGGGAAATCCCGATGAAAAAACCTAGTCACACTTGCTAAACAGAGTTCCAGCCCAATGGCCTCAAGGTGTTAAACTGTGACGCCAACTCATAACCCTTTGGTGGTAGATGCTGGGGAGGAGGGTCGTTGCGCGCGTAAAAGATCTTAAACTCCGCATATGCTGGTTGATAGCCCAGGACCCAGCAGACACCAGATTGTTATGGGTGGGGTTTCGAGGCAGCTCTAGCAACCGCGCTGGGTGTATGCACTTGCACATTCGGTGACGTCTTGCAAGAGGTTGCTGGGACTGCGGAATAACCTCGGCTTAGTGCAGTCTTGCCCTCAGGAGCTCCATCGGTGGCCCCGATCATCAGGCGAGAGACTGACACGGGGGGGTGGAGGACCTCGAACAAGGGTATTGGAGGCTTATGTCCGTTGAGGATATGCCATTAGCTGCATCAGTACGCCTCAGATATAGTATTATTATTATTATTATTATTATTATTATTATTATTATTATTATTATTATTATTATTATTATTATTATTATTATCATCATCATCATTACTATTACTATTACTATTACAATTACTATTACTATTATTATTATTATTACTATTATTATTGTTATAATAATAATAATAATAATAATAATAATAATAATAATATTATTATTATTATTATTATTATAATTATTATTGTTATTGTTATTAGTATTACTACTACTACTACTACTACTACTACTACTACTACTACTACTACCACTAGTACTACTAGTACTATTACTATTATTATTATTATTATTATTATTATTATTATTATTATTATTATTATTATTTATTCATGGGCTGATTGGTATAAAGCTCCTAGAGTAATGTTCTATGCCGTCACTTCCTTTATTCCACCGATTGGTGTGGAGACTTTCCTTATGGAATGGAGGACTGGATGCACATGGCCTTTTGGCTCAGCAATTGGCAGACGATACATACATACATACATATTATTATTTATTATTATTATTGTGGACACCGTGATAGCCCAGTGGTCAAGTTCTACCATCTGGGCCCTGTCGCCAGTTCGATTCCCGTCGGTGCCACCAGTATTTTCATTGAACATACCGGTCCGTCTGGAAGTGTTGGAACTGCCCGTGCGGGGGTGTCATTAGAGCCTATCGTCAATTCTTCGTACTCCCCTCACGGGTGAGACGATGGAGGCGCATGTGCAGATTTGCATCAGCCATTGACAGAGAAGCACTATTATTATTATTATTATTATTATTATTATTATTATTATTATTATTATTATTATTATTATTATTATTGGACACCGTGATAGCCCAGTGGTCAAGTTCTACCATCTGGGCCCTGTCGCCAGTTCGATTCCCGTCGGTGCCACCAGTATTTTCATTGAACATACCGGTCCGTCTGGACCAGTATTTTCATTGAACATACCGGTCCGTCTGGAAGTGTTGGAACTGCCCTTGCGGGGGTGTCATTAGAGCCTATCGTCAATTCTTCGTACTCCCCTCACGGGTGAGACGATGGAGGCGCATGTGCAGAAATGCATCAGCCATTGACAGAGAAGCACTATTATTATTATTATTATTATTATTATTATTATTATTATTATTATTATTATTATTATTAGGGCCATTGGTCCTTTTCAATGGGCTGATTGGTATAAAGCTCCTAGAGTAATGTTCTATGCCGTCACTTCCTTTATTCCACGATTGGTGTGGAGACTTTCCTTATGGAATGGAGGACTGGATGCACATGGCCTTTTGGCTCAGCAATCGGCATGAGATACATTATTATTATTATTATTACCATAACTATTTCTATTACTATTATTATTATTATTATTATTATTATTATTATTATTATTATTATTATTATTATTATTATTACTACTACTACTACTACTACTACTACTACTACTACTACTACTACTACTACTACTACTACCACCACCACCACCACCACCACCACTACTACTACTACTACTACTACTACTACTACTACTACTACTACTACTACTACTACTACTACTACTACTACTACTACTACCACTACTACTACTACTACTACTACTGCTACTACTACTACTGCTACTACTACTACTACTACTACTACTACTACTACTACTACTACTACTACTACTATTATTATCATCATCATCATCACCATCACCATCATCACCATCACCATCACCACCACCACCATCACCACCACCATCACCATCATCACCATCACACCACCACCATCACCACCACCACCATCACCATCACCACCACCATCATCATCATCATCATAATTGACCTTATCGTGTTCTAATTCGATACGTAGAAATTTCTTACTACTGGAGCATTTTTCCACTAGCTCAACCAAACTCTATGTATGTATGTATGTATGTATGTATGCAAAATCTATCTACTGGAGCATTTTTCCACTAGCCCAACCAAACTCTATGTATTTATGTA